>CAUYUJ010007252.1:30000-48001 GCA_963575745.1 Prorocentrum cordatum | reverse complement strand
GTCATGCGCTGGGCAACCTTGGTGTTGACAACTCGCGCTGGGAGCGGCACGTCGAACGAGTAGCGCCGCGACGGCGGGTGGTCGGAAGACAGCAAGAGCCTCTCCTCAGTCCAGTTCGCCATGGCGGCATCGAGCTGGCTGATAGAGACGATGTCGGACGTGTCGGCGGCGAGCGGGTCAAGCATCCACACCGTCCCTGCAGCCTCGTACTGCCCCGTCGTAGAGAAGCTCAACTGCAAGTTGTCGTACTGCATGACCTCCCGAAACGATGTCAGGTGCGCGCCAGAGGCTGCGGAAGAAATTTTCAGAGGAGGGATGAGCATGACGGAGGCGGGCACTTTGAAGGCCACCAGTGCTTGCTTCTCAGACAGGAACTTCAGGAGAGCATTGTCGACGTACTCCTTGGCCCCCTTGGCCCAATTGATCAGATGCCCCGCCTGGCTCTGCACCGAATCCATCTCGAGCAGCTCCTCGACGGCCAATGGCGCAGGCGGTGAGGGCGCCGCTGCAGACGGCGCCGCAGGCGCCGGTGCAGGCGGCGCTGCAGGCTGCTGTGCCGTGCGCGGCCTCTTCGGCGCGGGAAGAGCTTCCTGATGAGGCGCCATGGGCGGCGCGAGCACACGAAGAGACGCAAGAAGAGTCGGGCGCGCGCCTCGTTGCCAGCACTTGGTCCTTGAACCGATCAGCTGCGCTGGGTGGATGTCTTATTCATTATTTCGGGCGTGGTCTGCTCTACGTTTGGACGGGGTCTCGTCTCCTTGTGGGTGGTCTGATCTACTTTTGGACGGGGTCTGATGTACTTTGGGGCGGGGTCTGGTGTCCTTGTGGGTGATCTGGTTACTTTTGGGCCGGTCTGGTCTACTGTTGGACGGGGCCTGGTCTGCTTATGGGTTGTCTGATCTACTTGCGGGCGGGGTCTGATCTACTTGTGGGCAGGGTCTGGTCTCCTTGTGGGTGGTCTGATCTTCTTTTGGGCGGGGTCTGGTCTACTTTTGGCGGGGCCTGGACTGCTTGTGGGTGGTCTGATCTACTTTTGGGCGGGGTCTGGTCTACTTTTGGGCGGGGTCTGGTTTACTCGTGGTTGGTCAGGTCTACTGTTGGGCGGGTCTTGTTTACTTATGGGCGGGGTCTGGTCTCCTTATGGGTGGTCTGATCTACTTTTGGGCGGGGTCTGATCTACTTTTGGGCGGGGTCTGGTCTCCTCGGGGGTGGTCTGATCTACTTTTGGGCGGGTCTGGTCTACTTTTGGGCGGGGTCTGGTCTCCTTGCGGGTGGTCTGATCTACTGTTGGGCGGGTCTGGTCTACTTTTGGACGGGGTCTGGTCTACGTGTGGGTGGTCTGATCTACTTTTGGGCGGGGTCTGATCTACTTCTGGTCGGGGTCTGGTCTACTTTTGTCTTGGGTCTGGTCTAGTTGCCGTTGGTCTGGTCTACTCTGGGTTGGGGTCTGGTCTACTTTTGGGTGGTATGGATGACCTGTTGGCGGGCTCTGGTCTACTTTGGGGCAGTCTGGATACATATATTTATATATGTGTGTTATTTCTTTTTTGGGGGGTCTGGTCTACTGTTGGGCGGGGTCTGGTCTACTTTTTGACGCGGTCTGGTCTATTTTTGTCTGGGGTCTGGTCTACTTGCGGCTGGTCTGGCGTGCTCTGGGTCGCGGTCTGGTCTACCTTTAGGTGGTCTGGATTACTTGTTGGCGGGGTCTGGTCTACTTTGGGGTTGTCTGGTATATTTTGGACGGGGTCTTGACTACTTTCTGGGTGGTCTGGTCTACTTTTGGGCGGGGTCTGGTCTACTTTGGGGCGGTCTGGTCTAGTTGTTGGGCGGGTCTGGTCTACTTGCGGGCTGGGCCTGGTCTACTTTTGCGGGGTCTGGTGTACTTTTTGACGGGGTCTGGTCTACTGTTGTCCGGGCTCGGGTGTGCTTGCGCGGCCTGGTATAATTTTGGGTGGTGCCTGCTCTACTTGTGGACGGGGTCTGGTCTACTTTTGGGTGGTCTGGTCTACTTGTGGGCGGGGTCTGGTCTACTCTGGGTCGGAGGTGGTCTACTTTTGGGCGGTCTGGATGACTTTTTTGGCGGGGTCTGCTTTACTTCGTGGCTGGGTCTGGCCTGCTACCTGGGTGGCCTGCCTCACTTTTGGGTGGTCTGGTTACCTCTTTGACGGGGTCTGGTCTACTTGCGGGCGTTCCGGCTTACTTTTTTCTGTGGGGGGAGGGAAGTCTACTTTCTGGGCGGTCTGATTATAATATGGGCGGTGTCTGATCTACTTCTGGGTGGTCTGGTTCACTGTTTGGCGAGGTGCGGCCTGCGTCTGGGTGATCTTGCCTGCTTGCGGGCGGGGTCTCCTTTTTTGTTCGGGTAAGATCCTCAGGCGCGCATTGGAATTCCGTCCACAGTCACTGCTTTGGGCCCTATATAATCCCTCACCTGCCTCGCTGCAGACGCCCATGCGACGACGTCGCGCAGAGTCGAGAAAAGCGTCCCGCCAGAGGCTGGGGGTGCCGCTTCCGACACTGCGAGGTTCGACCCCGCTCTGCGGGCCACGCGCCGCACCGCCGCCCGCACATCTGGATGCACCGCGACGAGGCCTGGCCCGAGATGAATAACCTCCTGGCGCTCGTTTGCTGGGACGTGGCGCGTGCGATGGTCGAGTGGAATTCTGTCTGGGTGGCCCTGGGCTGCGACCAGGAGCGTCTGCGTAACGACGTCCAGGCCAAGCGAGGCGATGTAAAAGAAAGAGACGGCCAGATCCACACTTGCTGCCAGCGCGTCCACGTCGTGGAGAAACGCCAAGTCTGGAACGACGACGAGGTCTGCTTCTGCGCAACGGTGTCTGCCAGTGGCAGTAGCGCAACCTCTCGCAGGGCACATGTCGGTCGCACCGCCGAGGCTTGCTACCTTGCTGTACGGCGAGGGCCGCGCCAGAGGCTGCGTCGTCGAACCTAGTCTCGGGGCCAGGTTGACGCCGGGCGGGTTCGCGAAAGGCGCCCCTGGACGCGCCCGCGTCTGCTGGACGCCTGGTATATTGTTGCGGCTGCGCGCTTGGAACTTACCCCTGTCGTCGCTCCACAAAGCGCTCCCCTCAGTGCCGGCGCCGGAATGCACCGCGGTCGACGGGCCCCGCGCCCGTCGAATGCGGGCAACAGTCACGGCCAGGCGGGCGGCCCCAAGGACGGCCCGAGAACGTCCGCGAACCAGCCCGGGCGCGCTCTTCCTTTTTAACGTGGCCGCCGCAGTAGCTTGAGGGTTGTAATGCCCACGCCGTTGGCCGAGCAGTTCCCGCCAGAGGCTGGCGCATTCCCTGGAGAAGGACGTCAAGCCTAGTCCAGGGCGAGCCGCGCCTTCGTCGAATTCTGATGCCGTCTTCGGCCCGTTCAACTTCAGGATCAAGCAGTCGTCGTGAAAAGCAATATCATCAGTGCGGTGCTCTACCCGTTGATCCCGATATCGGGCTAAGTCGCGCTCGACGGTGCACTCCCCGTCTTCAATCGAAATGTAGAAACGCACGAGGCGGCAGAGCATGCGAGAGGCCCCACGGAGCCGGTTCGGGCAAGCCGCCCCCCAAAAGACATCGTCGAGAATGCGAGCCCACGCTTGCTGGTTAGTTGCCCCCGCCAGTGGCTGGGATGGCCCCATCTGTTGCATCATGTAGGGAAGCACGCCGTTGTACTGCAATACCGCCGCCTGCTCGTCGCAGCCGAGGAGGCCCGCCAGCTGGCGAACGCCCCGCAGAAGGAAACGCCGCACTTCCACATCGGGCACTGGGCCGAAGCCTTTCTGCACGAGACGCCGGTCAAACATGGCCAGCGCCGAGCGGACGTCAGTCCGCGGGAAGTCCGCGAGCAAGCGCTCTTTTGTCAAGCTCGCCACGTTCTGCAATCGGTGGAGGAGCTCCTCCTTGTGCGCTGCTGCTGGTTCCCCCCATGGCATCACGGGGTCTCCGTCTGCGTAGAACACATACCTGCGGCGAAGATCGCGCATGACCGTCTCTGTGATGAAGCCAGCCTCGTGTCCTTCCGCTCGGACACGGAGCCGCGGTAGCGGCTCCTCGGAAGCCGGGGCGGTCGCGCCAGAGGCTGCGGCTGCGACGGGAGGTACCTGGAGGGCCGACTGGAAGACCCGCCCTTCCATGAAGACAGCATCCAGCGTCTCGACCATGCAATCGATCTCGGAACGCGACTTTGCAATTTCGTGGCTGGCGACGTCGAAGAGTCGCAAGAACCAATTGCATATGATCCCCCAGTCCGCGGCCACACCAACGGCCATACAGAACTTAGTATCGAATTTCCGCAACAAGGCGCCCGCCCGATGGCGCTGCTCCCGGTCGTGGCGACGGTCCGACGCGATGTACGCTAGCAAAGTTGCCACCGGCACGAGCAAGAGGGGGATTTTCAACACTGGGTCCGCCGTCGAGTCGAAGCGTTGCTTGGCGAACGCCAAATTCCGCACGATTCCCGCCAGGGGCTGGGGTCCTCCAGGCAACCCAGGCACTGCCACTGCGTGCACGTTGTCGTTGTCCTCCTGGATTGCCACCAGAAGGTTGTGCAGCTTGTTAGAGTGCATTAGGTCAGGAACCAACGCATGCCGATCATTGAACAGCTCCCTCCAGACCTCCCCAAACACGTCGTCGCAATGCATCGACTTGACGGCAATGCGTATGGCGTGTGCTGGATCGCGAATCACGATTAACAAGTTGGGGAACAGTTCGCGAGCAGCGAGGAAGACTGAACGCCGCTCCTTGGACGCGCCATCAGCAGAGAAACTGGCGACTGTTCGCAGCACGTGTGCTTTCAGTTCCTCATCGCACGCCAGGGGCTGTGCCCCCCTGCGGCCCTTAATTCTGCCGAGCGGCGTGCAAAATTTTGTCAGAGATGCATCAAGCTGCTTAACCGCAGTGACAGCGTGGTCCTCCTCGAAGTCGGACGCGTGTTTCTTCGAGCAGTCGAGAAGGCCTAACACGCCCGAGAGGCAATATCCTGACGCACCAACGTTGCCCAAGTGGAAGCCCTGACCGCTATGTTGCACAGCAGGAAGGTCGGCGCGAAACCGGACGATTTTCCGATACTTCGACTCATCGATAGCCAAAGATATGGAAGTCGCCTGGTGCAGCACTTTGCGGATATTCTTCCTCAAGACCTCCGCCATCACTTGGAGTTGTCGGCGATGGCGTTTCCGTCTTCTGTTCGCCACCGAGCCAGGCGCGTGCCCTTTCTTATCGCAGATGCGAGCGTCCTTCCGGTGAGAGACTCCTTCTGATAGCACCGCCCACGCGTCTTTCCACTCCGATGGGGACGGTGCGTTTCCCTTTATCAAGCCAGTATCAGACTCGGTCGCCAGAAGCTCGCATGGCTTCTCAGTTGGCCAAACGGTCGGGCACGCCAGAGGCTGTGGTACAGTCGGCTGAGCAAACATGTCGGAACCCTTTCTCTTTTTTATCCCACAGGCCACGCGGTGCGAATCGGAAGTGCTATGTCGTTCTAAAAGCATCCTGGCGTGAAAACCCGTCTTCGGGCGAATCTGGAACTTGGCAAACTTTGAAAACCTGGCGCCGTCACACTTGTTGCCAGAAGCCGCAAACTCAGCGCATATCCTGCACCCGAGGCCCCATATGCCACGGTTAACGCCTCGCGACAACCAAGAACGGCCCTCGTAGAGGGTACACGCCTCGTAAACCTTGGGGCGCTTCTGCAAATCGCACCGAATGCAGAAACCCTTGCAAGCCGCATGGCGTTCCAGATGCTGCGCCTCGGAAAGGGACCCGTCAAACACCTGGAGCATGTCATCCGAAATGGGGCGCTTTCGCGACAGAGTCTGCGAACCCTTTCCACTTTTGGGAACCTTCCGTGCCAACGGCGGGGAAATCAGAGCCGGAGTTTGTGACCTCTTCGCCGCTTTGACCGCCGCGCATGACCGTGGCCTCCGCGCCAGAGGCTGCGACGACTTCCTCAATGGACTCAGCTTTCGCAGCGAGGAGCGCCCAACACTTTGAAATGTGTGCCTCCTGTAGCTTGGCATGATCGAATGCGATGTCTTCTGTGCCTCGGCCTTCCTCCGAGTCGCCCTCGCGGCAGTCGGTTTCTGCCCCCCCTCAGCGCGCACGGGTTTCACCCTCTTTCCCGCCAAGGGCTGGGGCCCGAAACGAAGCGGCGGCGCAAGCAACACCATCCCGTGCAGTAGATCCCCCTGACACTGCTTTCCCAAGTGTGTTGAGCCGCCCTTTTTGAGCCAAACGGCTACTCGCGCGAAATTCAAGCCAGAAAAACGCGTGAAACGGGGGATAAGGGCGGTTTGAATTTCCGGGGAGCGGCCTACCTACACGACCACACTTCGGGTGATAGGGAGGTTGCGGGAGGGACAGACTGGAACTATATCGCACCATCGCGTAGCATCGCATCGTTTAGCATCGCGTAGCATGACAAAACATAACATAGCATACCATTGCATTGCATAACATATCATCGTGTGGGATCAAATAGCACAACACAGCACAAAAGGGCATTTCATGTCGTACCATGGCGTGATACATCATAGCAGAGCATCGCACAGCATATCAAAACAGAGTACAGGATTGCGAGGCATTGCGTATAACAGCATAGCTTCGCATAGCATACCGTGGCATAGTATCGCACATTATCGGGTCGCATCGCATAGCATAACATGGCATGGTGCAGCACACTATTGCACATGATCGCACAGCATATCATAGCACAGCATTGCATATCATATCATAAAATTGCATAATATTGGATTGCACAGCACCGCACAGCATCGCTTAGCGTAGCATAGCAAAGACACAACGGGACAACTTGCTCTAGCTAGTTGTCCTGGTTGAGTGGCAGCAGAACTACCCACCACAACAAGACACCTTAATGTGATGGGCAGCCCGTGGTGGACCAGTCAGCCTAACCGAGGAGCAGAAGCAGGAGAGGGCTCTGAGAGCCATGAGGGAAGCTGCCACTGGCGCCTTCGGTGGAGCTCCTATGGGGCCACGATCCTCGTAAGGGGTGTGCCGAAATGGACCGAGGCCGCTATGCGAACCCTGCCGCTGGGGCCTTCGGTGGAGCTCCCTATGGGGCCACGATCCTTGTGAGGGGTGTGCCGAAATGGCCCGAGGCCGCCATGCGAGTTCCGCCACTGGGACCTTAAGTGGAGCTCCCTATGGGGCCATGAAACGTGTGAGGGGTGTGCCGAAATGGCCCGAGGCCGCCATGCGAGTTCCGCCACTGGGACCGTAGTTGGAGCTCCCTATGGGGCCACGAAACGTGTGAGGGGTGCGCCGACAGAGAGACATGCGGAGGGCAGAGGCAAGGAGGGGGAGGAGGAGAGGAGGAGGAGGAGGAGAGGAGGAGGAGGAGGAGGAGCAGGAGGAGGAACGCGGGGCACCGTCTCTTCAAAACGAGGACCCAACACCACAGGATGGTTGGGAAACACCCCCAAAATACCCCCGAAATGTTCAAAAATGCTCAAAAAATCCTCCCCTGACGATTTGCTATCTATTCTGAATACTCCTCCTGTAGAGGGACAGGCCCGCCTTAATCCCAGGCGCGTCTGGCTCGTCCCCTCCTGCTGCTCCTCCTGGCCCCCTGCCCTCCTGTAGGGGGTCCGAGTAGAGGGAGGAAGAAGGAAGGAGGGAGGAAGGAAGGAGGGAGGAAGAAGGAAGAAGGAAGGAGGAGGAGGAGGAGGAGGAGGGAGGAAGGAGGAGGAGGAAGGAAGGAAGGAAGGAAGGAAGGACGGAAGGATGATGAGGATGAGATGAGATGAGAGGAGGAGGAGGAGAGGAGGGAGAGGAGGAGGAGGGGAGGAGGGTCGGAAGGAGGTGGAGGAGGAGGGGGTCGGAGGTCTCGCCGCATCGCCGATACATCGGCGATGCGTCGCCGATGCATCGGCGATGCACTGGCGATGCATCGTCGACGTCAGCGATGCATCGGCGACATCGACGTGAAGCAGATCGCGTTCCACATCGAGCCGCATCGCCGATGCATTGGCGATGCGGCGCGATCCTCCGACCCCATCTACTCCGACACCCTCTATGAGGCCCAGATTGCTCTCACTCGACCTTTGCCCCCACCTCCACCCCCCTCGCGCACCCTCTCACGCCCTCTCCGCCCCCTCCCCCTCTGGCTCCCTCGCGGCTCCCTCGGAGGGGAGGGGGAACTGCGACAGTGAGGAGGAGCAGGAGGAGGCGACTTCACGGTCGAGGGAGGAGAGGGAGGATGAGGCGAAGAAAGAGGAGGCGGAGAAAGAGAACGATGGGGGAGGAGGAGCGGGGGGGAGCAGGAGGAGCAGGGAGGGTGCGGAGGGAGGGGCAGCAGGATCAGGGGGGGGGGGACAGAAGGAGCAGGACGAGGAGAACGACGAGGGCGGCCGGCCACGGAGGGAGGATGGCACAGTGGGACCGGGACGCCGACGGCGAGGGGGAGAAGTGGGAAGAGAGACCTCGAGATCCGACGCTGCAGGAAAGTGCAGCACACAGGCGGCGAGCGAGGGGGGGAAGCGAGATGGGGAGGGCCTTCTCGGAAGACTCGGAGGTCCCCCGCCTTCTGAACGGTTTCCAGAGCCTTCCCCGAAGACACAGAACACTTCTCAGAAGGCGCGAGAGCCTCTGAAAAGTCCCGCCGCCTTCCGAGAAGACCTTTTCCTTCTCACTTCCCACCCTCGCTCGCCGCCGAACATAGCAGAGCATCACGGCCAGCGCTCCAGGCACCAACTTCCTGCGACAATTCTCAAGCGGGAGCGATCCGTGAGTGCTCTGGGGCCCGAAGCCTAGTGAAAGCGCCAGGTGCGAGACCAATGCGACGCCCGGATCTCAGGGGAGCAAGATGGCGACGACAAGGAAGAGGACAAGGACGACGACGAGGACAAGGACGACGACAAGACAAAGACGAGGACGAGGACGAGGGCGAGGACAAGGACGAGGACGAGGATGAGGGCAACGACAAGGACGAGGACGAGGACGGCGACCAGGACGAGGGCGACGACGACAACGACACAACGACGAAGACGAGGACCAGGACAACGACGACGACGACGATGACAACGACGACGACGAGGAGGACGAGGACACGGACGACGAGGACGAGGACACGGACGAGGGCGAGGACGAGGGCGAGGAGGACGACGAGGACAACGTAAGGGCGCCTCCACGATCGCCTGCTGGTCCTGCGGCACGTCCCGCCGGACGCGCGGCAGGTCGACCTGGCGGGGTGCGGGAGCCGCGGGAGCGCACCGCCCCCCACGACACCCCAGGGGGGAGGGAAGGAGCACGAGGAGGACGAGGAAGAGGAAGAGAAAGAGGAGGAGGAGGACCATCACTTGGCTAAGAGGGAGGCTAAGGGTTGGCCGACCCGACCCTAACCCGAAACCTCGTGGCACTGGGCCACCAATGTTCTCCACAGCGGCCGCGGGTGGGGCCGCTGAGACGGCAGGACGCTGCCGACGCTGAATGAGGTGCTGGGCCCTGATGTGGCGTTGCACACCTAGCCGCAGCGGCACCTCTCCTCCTCCGCCCATGATCGCGAGGGGGAGGGGTGGGGCTGAGCAACTGTCGGGGCGGACTGGCAACCTAAGTCCACCCCCGTGCCCGGAACCCAAAGAGGAGGAGGAGGAGGAGGAGGAGGAGGAGGAGGAGGAGGAGGAGGAGGAGAGGTAGGAGGAGGAGGAGGAGGAGCAGGAAAGAGGACCAGTGTAAACCAAGACCCACCAACGTTGTTGGAATAAACCCTTCCTAACAAGCTCCCCTTCACAGGCCCCTAAAAGGGGTCATTCCCCCAGATGGAAATGCCCCGTTGGGAGCAAGCCGTTTGAATATCATGCAGCGTGAAAAACATTAGTCTTGGAATTTCAAGCGCCAAAAATCAACCTTCCTGTCGCGGCTTGACTGGCGGATCATGCTTGTTGTTGTGTTGTTGCTGTTGCTGAGCTCTCACTAGTAGAAAAGAAATATAGATGGCCAAACCCACCTGATTCTTGTTCTGGAAATGTCGTGAGCCTCACACTGCGCCCCTGGTCCTCGGTTTGTAACATCAGCCGCTCCCGCCTGATACCCCATGGCAAATTATTGAAAGTCGAGCTCTCGCTCGAGACTTCCTCAATTTACTCAGGAACCGCGCTCTCGCCTCGGAAAGGCGCTGCGCTCTGCACGTCCAGGAATCGGGCGCTCGCACGAGGACGGCCTCACGATTTGCTCGGGACTCGCTCTCACGCCTGGCGCCTCTTCACAACTTGCGAAATTAGTTTCAGTGCCCCGCCCTCCCGATCCGCCAGTCCGGGCCCGCCCAGCGCCCGCCAGCTGGGGCCCGTCAGTCCCCGCCCGCCCAGCCCGCCCATCAGGGTCCGCCCGCCCCACCCGCCCGTGAGTAGACGAGCGCGTTCCACTACTCGCAAAGAAGCTGCTCGCAAATGGCCTGGATCCGCCGTGGGGGATCTACGATCAATCGCATCGAAGCACACACACACGTGTTTTTCGGGCGTTTGCGAGCAGGCACGTGGCGAGACTCTGCGAGTAGTGCAACGCGCTCGGTGAGTTCGGGTCCGCCCGCCCGGCCTGCGCGTCGGGGGCTGGTCTTAGGGGGCAGACAAACCTACCTCGCTTTTGACCACCCTCGCCTCCGAGAGGTACCAAGCGATGCCGAGCTGCGGCCGGTACTGGTCAGGCCGCTTGACGGGGAGGCGCGTGGTATGACTTGGTTTCCCCTGGAAGCGAAAGCGAGGTAGGTCATTCACGCTCTGAGGTCTGCCGTGCAATCGGAAGCCCGCCGCCCGCTCTGGTGCCCCGACCGCCGGACGCGCCCGCCAGGGTCCGCCCGCCCAGGGCACGCCCGTGAGGGCCGGCCCGCCCGTCCGGGCCAGCCTGCCGAGATCCGTGTTCCTCTCTCGTGTTCCCCCCCCGCGGCTGAATCTCCTTCGCCCTCTGTCCTCCTCCGTTCCTCTTGTCCCCCTTCCGATCTCGTTTCCTGCGACTTCCTCGCTCGCTCCTCTGTCTGTGTCCCTCCTCCTTCTCCTCCTCCTCCTCCTCCTCCTCCTCATCCTCATCCTCATCCTCCTCCTCCTCCTCCTCCTCCTCCTCCTACTGGTCCTCCTCCTCCTCCTCCTCCTCCTTCTATTTGAGAGGCCGCCCCAACAACACGTGGCAGGGAAGGAAGACAACCCCCCAAAGAGCGAACGATCGAATCGAAGACGAAGAGGGCTCGTATCGAGGATTTGGGTATACATGTTGAGTGGCACGAGTGCAACGAAGAACAAGCAATGTTACAACAAAGTGTTTTATTTTTGTTGCCGTCGTCCCACCCGCGACCCACCCCGCAATCGACCCGCGCGACCCACCCCGCGACCCACCCCGCGACCCCCCCGCGACCCACCCACTTTGCTTTGATGAACACTCAGCGCCTACAGCGGGCTTCCCCTGAGCCTGGCAGACTGCCGACGGCCCAGCCGCCCCCTCGCTCTTCCGCAACATGCGGGAGCCACGTGCAAATGTGCAAGAAACAAGGGTGGAGAAGGGGGCACAGGAGAGGGGGGCCCTCCCTCTGCCCTTCGAACGTTCAGCCCCCTCCCTCCTGGGAGAGGGTGGGAGGAGGGGAGGGCGAAGAGGGTGAGGAAATGCCAGGATGTCACAGATTCGCCCATACTTCCTGGGACCCCCTTGTCCGTTCCATGCCCGATATCTTCCCAGGCTCGCAGGAGAACAGCAATGACGCGTGCTTGTGACCACGCTCCCCTCCTGGGAGGTGGGGGAGGAAGCGGGGGGGAGGGCGGAACGGGGAGCAGCGGTGGGGAGCAGTGAGTGACGGCGACGGCGGCGACGACGGCGGCGGCGACGACCACGGCGACGACGCGGGAGCCCCGCCTGCTCGAGGAGCCCCCCGAGCACGTGGCCTGGAGCGATGAACCTGTCGCGGCGAAGGGGCGGTGGCCGCAGCGCGGGCGCGCCACGCCGGGAGGGGGGGGCGGCTCGAGGGTCGAACCCCTGGGGACGGGGACGGGGAGGGGGAGGGGGAGGGAGGGGGAGGTGGATGGGGGGAGGGCGAGGGGGGGGGGGGGAGGGGGAGGGGGAGGGGGAGGGGCAGGGGCAGGGGGAGGGAGGGGGCGGTGGAGGGGGGAGGAGGGGGAGGGAGCTCGAGGGTCGATCCCCGCCCGAACGAGCGAAGGCTCAAGCAATCTGCCTCCGAGGCCCCACAGATGGCCGCGCTGGCAGCACGCTGCGAACTGTACGCCGGCGCCGAGTTCAGGAAAAGACCCATAGGAACAAAGATTAACGACACCACCACAAACGGTGTTTTCCACCTCCACTCCGTGGTGGTGGTGTCCCTGCTCCTCCCTCCGACGCCCCGTGGAGAAACTCATCATCGCATGGTGCACCTCGTCCCCCATCTCTTTTTCGTTCAGCCCTTCTTCTCTCAGGACCACTTGAAGGATTCCACAGGCATCAACAGGATGTCTTATGGGTCCGCCCAAAACCGCTCGAGCACGGGATCAATCGGCAATCGCGCACAAACAGCAAATTAATTCCCACGTAAGGCGGGGCCAGGTAACAAACAACCGTGCCCCGATGTGTATTGAGCGTTTGTGTTTGTTTTGCCTCGCCCCTGCCCCTCCCCACCACAAACAAAAAACTGTGTCTGGACCCCCAGCGCTTCCCAAACGAATCCCAAAGCGTTCCTAAGGACTCCTAAACAGGCGCGAGTCCTGAAGGCGCATGGCAAACCAAAATAATTTTCCCCGGGAAACCCACCTATTTTTTTTGAATGCATGAAATATTTCGCTGGGGCCCACAAAGGTCCCCGAATAACTCCAAAGGTCTGTTTAGAGACGATGTGTCATTTTCCATGGACCCGAAAACATTCCACTAGAACCAGACTGCGTTCCTAAGGAATCCCACAAGGGCCCCAGATGAACCCCAAACATGCCAGTGTAGATAACAAGTATGCCTTGACGTATGCACCGGGCGGAGTTTTCGGGATGGCCAGCGCAATCCTTCGGGCCCCCTCCAGAACCCCAAGGATCTCACACGGATGCCAGAGGATGTCCCGAATGAGTCCGAAATAATTTTCCCGCGGTCGTGCGAAATCCCTTTATATAAAAAGATGAGAACATGACGCCGAGATGCAACCACCACTGCTCGTCCGATATGCCCGTGCGACCAGCGTCCTCATCCCTGGCGCACTCGATATTGACGCCATCACCGCATGAGGGAACTGGGCACAGTCGTGCGAGTGGTCCTCTTAAGAACACATAAATGGCTCCGCCCGGATTGGCACGCGAGGAAACGAATCCCCCTTCGTTCCTGAAGAACCCAAGAGTAACGACAGCTACGAGATCCCGAGGACTCGCTCGGATTCTAACATGGAGCAGTGGGCCCCGTAGCGAGGGCCCCCCGCTCAAAACTTCCTCACGACTCACTCACAGACGAGGCACCCGCCTGCGACTGCTTCAACATTCAAGCCTGGCTGGGGAATCCAGAATTGGCGAGAGGTCTAGGTTTCGCATGACCCGCTCGGATTGCCAATATGCATCGCGAGCCCCATAGGACGGAGGCCCCCGCCTGAAACCTCCTCGCAAGTCATTCACAAATCAGACTCCCGCCTGAGGCTGCTTCAAGCGCGAGGTGCCCAAAAGTGACGATTGTTACAAGGTTTGGATGACCCGCTACGATTGTCAACATGAAGCGCGGGCCCCATGACGAGGGGGTTCCCGCCTGAGACATCTTGCAATTCACTGACAAACGACGCTTCCGCCGAAGACTCCTTCAAAATCCGTGAAGAACCCAAAAGTGACGACGGATACAAGGTTTGAATGACTGGGCCCAATTACCAACAGGAAGCGCGGGCCCCATAGGGAGGGAGGGGGCCCCCGCTTTAAGAGTTCCTCGCAACTCACTCACAACCGAGGCCCCCGCCTGAGGCTTCTTCAAAATTTAAGCGTGGAGGGCCCCAAAGTGATGATTGCTGCGAGGTTAGGATGACCCGCTCTGGTTACTAGCATCTACGCGGGCCCCATAGAACTTCCTCGCAACCCACTCAAAAACGAAGCTCCCGCCTGGTGATGATGATGAGCGGGCGAGTGAATGAGTGAGGAATTGAATGATGATGAAGAGGATGATGATCACGATGCTGATGTTGATCAGTGTGGAGGCGCGAAGAGGACAGCCCGTGGGCGTGGACTGCGCGGGGCGCCCAGAGAAAACACAACGCCCATGTAGGATGCGGGGAAAAAGTGCCCCAAGTATTCTCGAATGGCCATGCAAGCGCCGCGATGGCGGTAAACGAGGGGGTGGCGTTGATGCCCCTTGCACGGGTGGCGGAGACGGGTGGGAATATCTTCGAATGGCCCCGCGAGCAGCGCGATGCTGACGAACGAGGAAAGTGGCGTGAATCTCTCTGTTACCCGCGGCGGAAACGGGGGCCTTGCAGCGCGGGAGGGCGAGCCACTCCGAGCGATGGGTCACCGAAGAGGAAGGGCGGCGGACGAGGGGGCGCGGGGGCCGCGGTCCCCGGGGCCCCCCACTGGACGCCGCTAGCGTCGAGGCCCGCCAATCCTACCTCGCCCGCCTCGTCTCCCCGCGACACAGGCATTGCAGCCCCCCCTGCCGCGCCGTGCCAATGGAGCACGGACGCGGTCTCAAAGCTCTTCCCATCTTCTACGGGGCCCACCGCGGAAGGGGGGGGCCCTTCCCGCCCCCCCGCCCCGCCGCCCTGGACCCCCGCCGCGGCGGAAAGAGGGGGGGGCCCATGGGATGAGCGGCCCCGATCGATCGCCCCCTTCTGGGGGCTTCGGAAAAAAAGAATTCGGAATTAAAACTGTCGGGCGTCAAAGAATCAGAAATTCACTTCTGATTCCAGTTTGATACGAATCTGATTCACTTGCCGGGGAATTACCCAGAAGTTACCGGCGCAGAAAAAGACGTCGCGGAGGTCACACGCGGGGCGCGCGCTTCGCCCCCCATGGAAGTTCCCGGGGAGTTCCCGGGGAGTTGCCGGCGCAGATATAGAAATACATTAATTCCTGAAGTTCTGAAAGTGGGATTTTCAATTTTCCAGTTTAGAAGAGAGGACCTCGGGGCGATGCGTCGGGGCCGTTCAACCCACGGGCGGGAGGGGGGCGCCTATCCCGCGGCGGCGCCCGCCAGAGGGTGGGGGTTCAAGACTGCCCCGCAGGCGCGCCATACGCACTCGCGCTGGGCCCCCGCCCGGAAAAGTTGCGCGGGGCCCCGCGCGCCGCCGCCACTGCCTCCAGCTCCGCACGCGCCACGTCGTCGACGACGCGCTGGGCGGCGCTGTCACCGCGGCGTCGAGCGCGCGCGCCCGCGGCCCCGCTGGCCGCGCCTCGCCGCGGGTGTCCCGTCCTTCTTGGCGGCGGCCCTCCACTGGGCGATCGACTCGTAGAGCCCCTGGGATGCCCGCGCCATCTCGTCGCGCACGTGCCACTTCAGGTCCGCGGCCGCCACGTGGATCCGGAGGGACTCGTCGAAGTCCGACGTCTTCACGTTGCGGAGATCGCCCGCTTATTGGTGCTCCTCGCGCGGCAGCCGGTCCGGGCGCAACGCCACCTCGTGCAACCTCAGCTCCTACAGAAGCACAACGAGGAGGACCCTTAACGGCCGCTTGGTCGACGTGGCCCTGTTCCCAGCGCAGGCGTTCCCCGCGTTGCCCGTCGAATCCACCACCTGGAGGTTCGAACCCCAGCGGCGCCCCCCAGGCTGTGCGCACAGCTTCACGCAGGACATCGTGCAAGGGAGCTCGAGGGCCGCGATGACCCTGTTCTGGTCGCTTGCTTTGGCCAACTCCCAATGGGATCATTCCTTCTCCACCTCCAGCGCGCGCCTGCGAGCGCCTCGCGCGCCGCCGCTCGGCGGTGCTAGCCGCCTATCCAGCAGTGTCCTCCCGACGCAGTCGCATCTGAGCGGAGGTGCCCAACGCCTTCGGTTCTGAACTTGATAGGCGACTCCCACCATGGTCAACTCGCCAGTAATTTGCCGGCCCACGTCAACACGAACCCAATCCCCCACGGCGATCAGACCCTCTTTTTGTCCTTTCTCGCGCCGCTGGCGAGCCAGACATTCGCTGGCCCTAGTAGCGGCTTCTCTCATACCAGGACCATCGCCGCGAAGCCGAGGCGCACCAAGCCCGACGCCAGATCGCCCGCGTGGATGGCGCCGCGTTCGACGGCCTCCTTGCAACAGGCTGCTACCCAAGCAACCCTCGCCTGTGGGTGCCCCATTGCGTGCTTGGTCCAGTCGCACTGGAGGCCGATCCGGCCCACCTCGAGGCCGCCCAACGCCTTGATCCTTCGCGCCACGAAACTGAAGACGCCGAGGAAGACGACCATGGAGAGCGTTGGCAGTGACCATCGTTTCCCCGCACTGATCGCCTCCAGGTCGTCGGCATAAGTGGATTGCTGAACTGACCAGTCGCCCCCAACGGGCAGAATACCGCCCGCGGCACAGCAAAATGTCCTGGCCCATCATGCCGATGCGCTGGAAATGCCGAAGGTGCCCACAGAGTTGAATAATACCTCGCCCTCGAACTCGCAGGCCATCATGCCCCGGACGCCCTTGCGGATTTGGCAAGCCGATGCACGCCTTTGACGTCAGAGACTCGTGAGAAGATGACCTCGCGCCAGTCCCCGCAATCACTCGGGAGGTAGTTCTTTCCTGGGGGCATGCTCCTGCACATTCCCTTCGAAACCCCCAGGGCTCTGACGGGACCATGGGGATGGCAGAAGAAATCTTCAGACTTCGAAGACGAATTCAAAGAATGTTCCGCGAACCCTGAAGGACAAGCAAAGGAGTCTTCAGGATCCCCTGGGGAGCAGCATCAGGAGAATGAGTGGGACATGATGATGAGGACCAGGGTGATGACCAAGAGACGCAGCAGCAGGAGACGGAGCAGGATGGTGATTGCTACCGCTGCTCCTCGCCGATCGTTGGTGGCGTTAATTTTGCAGGTCGTCCTCGACATCCCGACGCTGACCCTTCTGCTGAACATGCTACCCCTTATGCTGCTTCATGGGAGAGAGGACGGCGGCGGCGGGGCAGTGGAAGGACGAGGTCGAGCAGCATCACCAGCAGGAGAACGGTGAGCAGGAGGAGGGAGAGGAGGCGGCGCAACGTCAGGAAGTGCAGGGTGAGGATGGGTCCCCCTGCTGCTCAAGGGGGGCGATGGGCAGGAGCATGATTATGACGATGATGATGATGGTGATGATGATGACGATGATGCTGATGATGATGATGCTGATGATGATGATAATGATGATGATGATGATGATGATGATGATGATGATGATGATGATGATGATGATGATGAGGTTGCTGAGATGCTGATGATGATGACGATGATGATGCTGATGATGCTGATGATGATGACGATGATATGCTGCTGATGATGCCGGTAACATGAAGATGATGATGCTGCTGGTGATGATGATGGTGATGGTCGTGGTGATGATGATGATGATGATGATGATGATGGTGATGATGTTGATGATGGTGATGATGATGGTGGTGATGATGAGGTGGAGGGTGAGCACTAGCAGCTAGAGAATGGAGGGTCAGGAGATGGACGCGGACGAAGGGGGGGGGCCGCTGCTCCTGCTCCGCGTCCTGCTGCCT
Source organism: Prorocentrum cordatum (assembly GCA_963575745.1). Taxonomy (NCBI): domain Eukaryota; class Dinophyceae; order Prorocentrales; family Prorocentraceae; genus Prorocentrum; species Prorocentrum cordatum. Next base: position 30,392 of record CAUYUJ010007252.1, on the reverse strand, counting down.
CCCTCGGGGGAGTGAGGCTGCGGTTGATGATCGGGAGAGCGAGGACGACGAGGGCAATCAGACGGAAAACAACACTGAATAAGGAGGCTGGTGAAGAGGATGTGGATCGGCATCCGGAAAACGACGGAGATTGCGCACGATGCTGCCACACATGCTGCTGTGGCTCTCCCTGCTGCTGCGCAGATGCATTGTTCTGCTTCTCGAGGGGGAGGGTATGTGGAGGATGGAGGGGAAACACTCGGAGCAGCATAATCAGCATGGGAATGAAAAGACAGCAGGGGGATGTGCCCCAGAAAGGGATAGCAAGAGGTTGGGGGGACCTACTTCCACGGCTCCTCCGCGAGTTGCTCTTCTTCCTCCGCTTCCTCTCCTGCCCCCAAGAGGGTGCAAGG
>CAUYUJ010007252.1:0-27500 GCA_963575745.1 Prorocentrum cordatum | reverse complement strand
GTCGCCGACGTCGTGGTCCTCTTCAACGTCGGCGGCACCGGCCGTCAGTCAAGCCTTCGCAATCGGTCCTCTGGCCTCTCCCAGGATCCATGTCGTGCAAGATTTTGCCCCGAATCAGTTTTTCCAAACCATCCTGTGGTGTTGGGTCCTCGTGTTGAAGAGACAGCGAGCGCCCCGCGTCACTCCTTCCCTCCTCGTCCACATCCTCCCTCTTCCCCCTCCTTGCCTCTGCCCTCCGAATGTGTTTCGGAACACCCTTCGCACGCTCCGTGGCTCCGTAGGGAGCTTCACCGAAGGCCCCAGTGGGAGGGGTCGCATGGCACCCCCGCTCCATTTCGGCACACCCCTCACACGTTTCTGGACCCCATAGGAAGCCCCACCGCAGGCCCCAGTGGGAGGGTTCGCCTGGCACCACCGCCTCATTCCGGCACACCCTTCGCACGATTCGTGGCCCCATAGGGGGCTCCACCTAAGGCCCCAGTGGGAGAGTTGGCATGGCACCACCTCTCCATGTCGGCACACCCCTCACACGCTTCGTGGCCCCATTGGGAGCTCCACCGCAGGCCCCAGTGGGAGGGCTCACGTGGCAGAACCGCCCCATTTCGGCACACCCCTCGTACGATTCGTGGCCCCGTAGGGAGCTCCAACTAAGGCCCAAGTGGGAGGGCTCTCGCATGGCACCACCGCCCCATTTCGGCACACCCCGCACACGTTTCGTTGCCACACAGAGATCTCCACAGAAGGCCCCAGTGGGAGTCGCTCCCAGGCACTCCCAAGCGCTCCCAAGCGCTTCCAGGCGCCCCCACCTTTCCAGACGCTCCCAGGCGCTTCCAGGCGCTCCCGGCTTCCCAGGCGCTCCCAAGCGCTTCCCCGGCGCTCCCAGGTGCTCCCAGGCGCTCCCCCATGCTCCCAGGCGCTCCCACGCGCCCCCAAGTGTTCCCAAGCGGTCCTCAGTCGCCCCCACGCGCCCCCAAGCGTTCCCAAGTGCTCCAAGCGTTTCCCAGGCGCTCCCAGGCATATCCCCACGCGCTCGCAAGCCAGGCGCCCCCAAGCGTTCCCAGGCGCCCTCCAGGCGGATCCCAAGCGCTCCGCCGAGGGCCCCAGTGGCCGTGATCACGTGCGCCTCCCCCGACCCATTTCGGCATGCCACTCGCGCGTTTCGCGGCCTGCCCCCAGGGAACACCGCCGAAGGCCTTGGCGGCGGTGTCCACATGCCCCCCCCCGCCCATGTCGGCACACCCTCACGCGTTCCGTGGCCCCGTTAAGGAGCTTCCCCTGTTTCGTCTCACCTGCTTGGCAGTATCCAACACCACCAGCCCTCTGGGCGCAGGTGGTCTAACAGGATTCTTCTTCCCTCTTCCAACAAACCCCTCTTCCCCTACGGGGAGGGGTTATCACTGTTCCATATTAATATACACCCCCTCCCCCAAGCGACTGAAAGCCAACCAGGGACAAGGCGCCCCCCCCCCGCACTTTCCCTTTTCAAAAACCATTCACAACACACTCTGCCTCCAAATTCGGAGCATGCGCAGCAAAGCCGATGCGGCCTCCCACCACCATCCCTGTCAAATTGGCCTGGCGAAGGAACCAACCATATGCAGTTGTGAGTACCGTCTTTGTGAGCAATGCATTCGGTCGGGTTCCCTATAGGGCCACGAAACTCTGCCCTGGGTGCGGGAACCGCATGCGAACACCCCCACTGGGGCCTTCGGTGGAGCTCCCCATGGGGCCACGAAACGTTGCCATGGGTGGGGGAGAGCATGCGGACACCCCCACTAGGGCCTTCAGTGGAGCTCCCTATGGGGACACGAAGCGCTGCCCTGGGTGGGGGACCGCATGCGGGCATCCCCACTGGGGCCTACGGTGGAGCTCCCCATGGGGCCACGAAGCGCTACCCTGGGCGGGGGATACGCGTGCAAGCACGCCCACAAGGGCCTACGGTGGAGCTCCGTATGGGGACACGAAGCGCTGCCCTGGGCGGGGGAACCGCATGCGAGAGCAGCCACTGGGGCCCTCGGCGGAGCTCCGTATGGGGCCACGAAGCGCTGCCCTGGGTGGGGGAAACGCATGCGGGCACCCCCTTTTGGGGCCTTCGGTGGGGCTCCCTATGGGGCCACGAAACGCTGCCCTGGGTGGGTGAACCGCATGCGACCCCTCCCCACTGGGGCCATCGGCGGAGCTCCCTATGGGGCCACGAAATGCGGCCACGAAGCGCTGCCCTGGGTGGGGGAACCGCATGCGACCCCCCCGCCCCACTGGGGCCGTCGGCGGAGCCTCCTATGGAGACACGAAGCGCTGCCCTGGGTGGGGGAACCGCATGCGACATCCCACATTGGTGCCATCGGCGGAACCCCCCATGGGGCCACGAAGCGTTGCCCTGGGCGAGGGAACCGCATGCGGACACCCCCACTGGGGCCATCGGCGGGGCTCCCTATGGGGACACGAAGCGCTGCCCTGGGTGGGGAACCGCATGCGACCCCCCCACTGGGGCAATCGGCGGAGCTCCCTATGGGGCCACGAAGCGCTGCCCTGGGTGGGGAACAGCACGCGATGCCCAAGGTGGGGGAGAGCACGCGGGCACCCCCACTGGGGCCTTCGCTGGAGTTCCTATTGGGGCCACGCAGCGCTGCCCTGGGCGGGGGAACCGCATGCAAGCACCCCCATTGGGGCCTACGGTGGAGCTCCCCATGGGGCCACGAAGCGTTGCCCTGGGTGGGGGAACCGCATGCGGGCACCCCCACTGGGGCCTGCGGTGGGGCTCTGTATGGGGACACGAAGCGCTGCCCTGGGCGGGGGAACCGCATGCGAGAGCAGCCACTGGGGCCTACGGTGGAGTTCCCTATGGGCCACGAAACGCTGCCCTGGGTGGGGGAACCGCATGCGGACACCTCCTTTTCTGTGCCTTCGGTGACGCTCCCTATGGGGAGACGAAACGCTGCCTTGCGTAGGGGAACCGCATGCGATCCCCCGCCCACTGGGGCCATCGGCGGTGCTCCCTATGGGGACACGAAACGCTGCCCTGTGCGGAGGAACCGCATGCGAACATCCCCACTGGGGCCTGCGGCGGTGCTCCCTATGGGGTTACGAAGCGCTGCCCTGGGCGGGGGAACCGCATGCGACCCCCCCCCCCCGCGCACACACACACACACACACACACACACACACACACACACACACACACACACACACACACACACACACACACACACACACACACACACACACACACACACACACACACTGGGGCCATCGGCGGAGCTCCCTATGGGGCCACACGAAACGCTGCCCATGGGTGGGGGCCGCATGCGACCCCCCCCCCCGCTGGGGCCATCGGCGGGGCTCCCTATGGGGACACGAAGCGCTGCCCTGGGCGGGGGAGAGCATGCGGACACCCCCACTGGGGCCTTCGGTGGAGCTCCCTATGGGGACACGAAGTGCTGCCGTGGGTGGGGGAACCGCATGCGAACACCCCCACTGGGGCCATCGGCGGAGCTCCGTATGGGGACACGAAACACTGCCCTGGGTGGGGGAACCGCATGCGACCCCCCCCCCCCACTGGGGCCATCGGCGGAGCTCCCTATGGGGCCACGAAACGCTGCCCTGGGTGGGGGACCCCCCCCCCTCTGGGACCATCGGCTGAGCTCTCGATGGGAACACGAAACGCTGCCCTGGATGGGGGAACCGCATGCGCACCCCCCATTGGGGCCATCGGCGGAGCTCCCTATGGGGACGCGAAGCGCTGCCCTGGATGGGGAAACTGCATGCGACCCCCCCCCCCACACTGGGGCCATCGGCGGAGCTCCATATGGGGACACGAAACGCTGCCCTGGGTGGGTGAACCGCATGCGACCCCCCCCCCACTGGAGCCTGCGGTGGAGCTCCTGATGGGGCTACGAAACGTGTGAGGGGTGTGTCGAGAGCAGAGGCAAGGAGGGGGAGGAGGGAGGAGGGAGGGGGCAGCGGGAGGAGACGCGGGGCACCGTGTCTCCAAAACGAAGAACCAACACCACAGGATGGTTGGGAAAAACAACACAGAGTACACTTGGCGGCGGCGGCGGCGTGGCGGCGGCGGCGGCGGGGGCGGCGGCGGCGGCGGCGGCGGTGGCGGCGGTGGCGGCGGTGGCGGCGGCGGCGGCAGCGGTGGCGGCAGCGGCTGCGGAGGCAGCGGCTGCGGCGGCGGCGATTCGGCAGTGGGGCGACGGCGGCGGCGGCGGCGGCGGCGGACGGCGGCGGTGGGCGGCGCGGCAGCGGCGGCGGCGGACAGCGGCGGCGGCGGCAGCGGCGGCGGCCGCGCGGCGGCGGCGGCCGGCGCCGGCGGCGCCGGCGGCGGCGGATTCGCCCCCAGTAGCCGCCCATCCAAAGACGACTGCTGGATATGCCGCGGCTGGGGCCAAACCCCCGATCTTTTGATCGATGCTCTCCTAGACGGCCCCAACAGGCCTTCCAGGGCACCAGCCGCAGCACCAGCAGAGGCAGCAACAACATCAGCAGCACCAGCAGCAGCAGCACCACCACGGATCACACTCTTTGGATCCCTCCACCTCCTCCTCCTCATCCTCCTCCTCCTCCTCCTCCTGCTCCTCCTCCTCCTCCTCCTCCTCCTCCTCCTCCTCCTCCTCTTCCCCTCGCCCCGACGCGGCCCCCAGGGATGGCCCGAAGAGGCCTTCCAAGGCCACCCCCTTGCTCCCAGAGATCTCTCGCTTCATCCTGGTTGCATCCCGCCTCCGATAAAGGGGCCCTGGGACACACACACACACACACACACACACACACACACACACACACACACACACACACACACACACACACACACAACACACACAACACACACATTCCTCTTCCTATATTTTTACAAGCCCGGGCGGGGGGGAAACCCGTCCGCCCCCCCCCAAAAAACCGGACTCCCGGGATCTGGGGCTTTGGAAACCTCCAGACAGGCCTCGAAGCGGCCACCGGGCCTCGCAGGGCGTTATGCCAAGCCTTCCCAGCACACCTAGGGCGATCAGGGGGGTCATCGGAGACGTCCCAGAGACTCTCAAGACAGCACAAGAGCGCTCCAAGAGTGACCGACGTGACCTCAAGATGGCCCAAGAGGCCTCCAGGACGGCCCCCAAAGAGGCCTCCAAGAGCACTCCCAAGAAGGCCCCCCGAGGCAAAAATCATTGATTTTCTGTTGGTTGTTGGTGAAGTCTGCGGTTCTCCTCTATTCGGCTTCCCGACGCTCCAAGACGGCGGTCTTCTGGGCGTTCGAAGCCGCCTGGGGGGTTCCAAAATCGCCCCACAACCATCCGAAAAGGCTTCCAGGTAGTCCAAGAGAGCCCCTAAACGGCACAACACGGGTCCAAGATGGCCCTCAGAGAGCCCCATGGCGGCCTTAGATGGCCCAAAGACACCCTCCGAAGCATTCCGAATCGTGACTCGGTCGTTCAGGGAGACTACGGTTGGAGGCAGGGTGGCCCGAGGAAGCCCCCAGAGGCCCCCAGGATACGCCCAGGAGGCCTCCAGAAGGCCTTAAGAAAGCCTCAAACAACTTGTGTGAGGTCCTACAGGCTCTCCAAGTAGGAGCCTCCGAAAAAGAGAGCTGAGGAGGATGGGGAGAATGCGTAGGGTATGGCGAAAATAAGGAAGAAGAAGCATGGAGGAAGGATAACGAATATAACATTATTATCGCGGCGATGCCGGAAAAGGCAACCAGGAGTTATCGCTAAATTGTCGGTTTGACTTTCCTGCTATTCCACCTGCATGCCAAACTTCAAGGACCAAGGTGCATGGCGCGAAGCGCCACTGCAGCCTTGTATTCACGATTTGGAGTTCTCTGGAGGGTGTCTTTGGGCCATCTTGGGCCGCCATGGGGCTCTCTGAGGGCCATCTTGGACCCTTGTTGTGCCGTTTAGGGGCTCTCTTGGACTGCATGGAAGCCCTTTCGGATGGTTGTGGGGCGATTTTGGAGCCTCCCAGGCGGCTTCGGACGCCCAGAAGACCGCCGTCTTGGAGCGTCGGGAAGCCGAATAGAGGAGAACCCCCAAATTCACCAAAAACCAAAAGAAAATCAATGATTCTTGCCTCGGTGGCCCTTCTTGGAAGTGCTCTTGGAGGCCTCTTTGGGGCCGTCCTGGAGGCCTCTTGGGCCATCTTGAGGTCACGTCGGTCACTCCTGGAGCGCTCGTGCTGTCTTGGGGGTCTCTGGGACGTCTCCGATGACCCCCCTGATCGCCCTAGGTGTGCTGAGAAGGCTTGGCAAAGCGCCATGCGAGGCCCGGTCGCCGCTTCGAGGCCCGTCCAGAGGGTCGCAAAGCCCCAGATCCCGGGAGTCCGGTTTTGGGGGGAGGGACGGGTTTTCCCCCCGCCCGGGCTTATAAACATATAGGAAGGGTATGTATGTATATATATATATATATATATATATACAAATCCTAGGATCCCCCATATTGTCTCATAGTTTATAAGTTTTGTTCTTCCCCCCCAATTCCCATAGTTTCCCATGCTCTCCTGGGAGTCGACGATTCATTGTGCTTGTGTTTTCTCCCCTCCTGCACAGAGGAGGACCCCGAAGGACCCCGCCGCCGAGCGAGATCCCGCCCGCCGGGACGCTCTGCCCCCCAGCGCCCTCCTTGTGACGGGCTTGGGGGCACGACGCGCCTCGCTCTCTCCGCCGGGGGAGCTCGGGCGCCCGCCGAGTCGGCGAGGGAGGGGGGGGGGGGTTGTGGAGCAGGGACCAACAAGTGCACACCACCACCTCCTCCCTCGCCCCCTCCCTCCTGATGATTTCCTTCCGATTGCTGTGCCGGACAGCTCTGTAGCTCATCTACAGCTCGAAGTAAGTTAAGAAAACCAACAGCATCTGCCAGGATGCAACAGCCGATCGCGCGCCTCAGTGCTTTTTGACAGTAATATCCAGCCGATCGACCTGAGATCAAGACGGCGAGCGCTCTCGGGAGAGAGGAGAGGGAGAGGAGGGCAGGGGAGGGAGGAGGGATCGACGCGGTGGTGGTGTATGCTCTTGGGGCCCGCGGTTGAGCAGGGGCCGACCGCCCTGGCACTCCTCTAGGCCTACCACGGCATGTTCCCAGGACCCCAACATGTTCCAAGAATGAGTATCGTGTAACCGATCGCCATCCCCAGCGGCGTGGCCTGGGCCCCACTGGCCGATCTATCCCCCCAGAGGGGGATGTAGGTCGTTCCCTTCGGGTTTCGAGGGGTGTGTCCCAAACTGGGGTGGTAATGTGGTGGGGGTCTCGAAGGGGATGGGAATGGGGATGGGGATCGGTTGAACGATACCGAAAAAACAGAAAGTTCTCAGAACATAGACCCGATGTGTTAAAGCAAGACGGTCTAGGCCAGAAATGTTCTAAGAACAGTTCGTGCAGACCACAGAGGGTTCTAAGAACACTCGTTGGTGGGCCTACAGGAGAGGCAAGATGCTTCGCCACTGCTTGGGGGTAGGGGGTCGGAAGCCTGCCCGTCCTGAGAGGCCGACCAGCCTCGAGCGCGCGAAGGCCCCCCTTCTTCCGAGTCAGGGCCAAACGCCACACTTTTTGTTCCGCATGCTTCCCGCCTTTTTCCCAATTTGTTCCCGCCTTTTGTTTCGAAGTTCCCCCCCCCCCTCCGCCTTTTTGTTCCGCACGTGTTTCCGCATGTGTTTCTGCTGGACCAGACTCCACACTAACATCCCATGCATGCCGTGCAAGCTCTGCTTGCCAACAGCCTTGGGGAGCTCTGGACAGGGGCTGGGCTTATCGAAACGACGGTCTCTCAAACCTCACCCTGGCTCAACCTATGCAGATAGCCATTTGAAATGTGCTCACTAGCAGGTCTTACAACATAGGGGTCAAGGGAAACAACTCAGGCCTTTAGGCAGATCACTGTCATCCAGCGCACTCGTGTCGCAATCCTGCAAAGCTATCGTTAGATGATCCTGCACTGCCTCTGCCATGGCACGACACACTTATCAAGGGTACTGTTTTTTGGGGGTACACGCCATACGTTCGTCGTTGCATCCGTACATGTCAGGGGCCTGTGGAACTTTCTGGGTTGATCACATCTGCCGGTCCTGCCACGCACCTGTTCCTGTTCCGCGAGAATGGTGAGTCGCACGCATAGTAGTGACGTGGGTGCTGCATTCCTCTGTCCGAACACGCATTGGTCGAACGAGAACAAATGACTCACCGCAGCAACGGAAATCGCGAATGAGGTCTGGGAGCGCCAACTCGTCGGAGCTCCGGACCCTCCATGCGGAATCCCCATGCGGATCCCTCTTGCATGGTGGTCCCCCAATGAGCCCCAGGGCCCTGCCACTCCTCAACAAGTCCTTCCACAATAGCCGGATATCCTCCCTGAACAGATCACCGCGTACGGGATCGCACGCCACGTCGCATGATATGGCCACTACTGTACACGGGCCCTGCACAAGCACTGACTCCAGCGTTTCCTGTACAGATTCGGTCCTTCTCACGCAGAGAAGAGTTGCGAAAAGAACAGCACTTGATATGTCCGTGTTCGTGGCATGTGGTCCGCACATGTGAAACCATACTGTAGAGTATGAAACATGTGCTCCTTCGACGGGTGTGGTTCGGTCATCCCAGCAGGTCGCATCTTCGGGAGGTGTGTATCTAGCAGCCGCTAGCAGCCGCCAGGCCTCCTTACATTGTAGGCTGCACCTGGTTGGGGAGTTCAGCGGCTCAGCGACCCTCTGTGCTAGGCGTTAGTCGGGCGCGTCCCCCTACAAGGGGATTTTGGATGAAACAATATTCAAACAATACTCCAAATGGTCAAAAAATACTCAGAAAAATCCCAAAACTATTTTGCACTATTTTGGAATGTTCCTCCTGTAGAGGGACAGGCCCGACTTAATGCTAGGCATTTGGTACCTCGTCGTATTGCACGTTCCTTCCGATCCTGTGTGCGTTCCGTGCCTTCCGTCCTTCGCGCCGCCTGCCTTTGCCCTCCTGAGGGCATACCCTACGTGATGTCATAGCTGCGGGCAGACGATACGGATTACCATTTTCGTCGGAAGGACTAAGGAGGATTAAGCCCCATTTGGGAGCTGTTACGCCGGAGTGGGCCTCGGACCAAGCGGGATTAAGCCAGATTAAGCGGGATTAAGCGGGATCAAGCTGGATTTAGCCGGATTTCGGACCAGGGCAAAACCAGAATTTGACCTCCCAGAAATTGCATCCGAATCCCACCAGCCCTCTGGGCGTCGGTGGTTTCGGGAGTTTCCTCTTCCACCCCTCCTTCTTCCCCTTCGGGGAAGGGTTTACCCCTCCCCCTACCCCCTCCCAATGGACCTGGACAAGGGGTTTCGCGAGGTGCCGGAGAGTCCGAAACGGCCTCGGCGAGGAAGCCAAAATCATTGGTTTTACTATGGTTTGGGCCCCATTGTTTTGGCCTCTTGGGGGGGGATGCTAATTAAAGCTCCCCTCTTGTTTGATCGATCTCCCCCAAGATGGCCCCAAGAAGCGCCCAGGAGGCCCCAAGAGGTCCCAAGATGGCCCCAAGATGGCCCCAAGAGGCCCCCAAGAGGCCCCCAGGAGGCCCCCCAAAGGATCCCAAGCGGCCCCAAGAGACCCCCCCGAGGCACCCAAGACGCCGAAGAGCCCCCCGGGACCGCCAAGAGACCCCCAAGACGTCCCAAGACGCCCAAGAGATACCCCAAGAGGCTCCGAGAAGCATCCAAGAGACCTCTGGCCCTTCTGTTTGCTTCCTCCTCCTCCTCCTCCTCCTCCTCCTCCTCCTCCTCCTCCTCCTTCCTCCTCCTATCCCTTCTCATCCTCCTCCTCCCCCTCCGCCTCCTCCTCCTCCTCATCATCATCCTATGAATCCTCCTTCTCCCCACTCCCTCATCCATGCATCAAATTTTCTCCTTCGCCCCCGCTCTCTCCTTCACACGGTTCGGCCGTCCCCCTCTTTGCTCCCGCACTTCCCTGATCACCTCTCAACTCGCCTGGACATCGTTTCTGGATGGCCTGGTGGGGATACTTTTTGTGATTTGCGGCCCGCAAGGAAGAGTCCAGAGGGCGTGTAAATCGGGCTGACTGGGGCACAGAGCCAGATAATTTGCGAACCCAGCTGTCACTGTCGACAGCCGACCGCACGTGCAACATGCAGAACAAATTGGGGAAAGCGGGCAGACGGAGGCAACAAGCCTAAGAGATGCAGAGCAACAGTCGAAAGTCAGCCGCGCGTGGCGACGTTGCGCCAGCACCAGGAAGCCGGGCGCAGAGCAGGGCGACGGAAGGACGAAAGAGGGGGGAAAAGAAATATGCCTCACTCACGGAGCACCAGGTGCTCGCCGGCGAGCCGACTCTGACCCAATCAATGGTGGACAGGTCGTGAAGCCTGGTGCGAATACGCGAAGCGTCTAGAATTACGATATGCTGTGTGATCAATCGCGTGCTGTAGCCCTCCAGGACGTAGAAGGCACACCGAGCAGGTCGGAAACAACACATGCCTCTCCGCCAATCTGCTGCGCTTCTGGTGTAGCCTGGCCACATTCACTTCCTGCGCAGCTTGGCTGGGCGTCTGGTGTTCGCAGGAGGCACACTGAAACACTACCTTTTCTACCAGGAATTCTTCATGCGCCCCGTGTCGCGTACGAGTGCAAACAAAATTGATGGTCCATATCTGTACAGCCGGCCCAAATATCTGAGCCGGTGCCACCTCATCAACACATCCACTGGTGGTCGTTGTGCCGAAGAAAGAACGTGTCATCTCATCCTGTTGTCTCACTGTATATCCGGATACCTAGTGCCTTACGTTGCCCTGAACCGTTTCAATTGGGCCTGAGTCAGCATCGGCCAAGCCCCTGCGCTGTACTGTTTCCCAGACATGGTGAATACGTCCGCTAATTGTAGCTTCCTCGAGACAGGCAGGTCCGTACTCTTGAAAGCGAACTGGCGCAACGGCTGCGCAGAGAAGGAGGTGGAAGTCCTAGTCCCTGAGTGTCTGCTATCATGCCCGCCGGGTGCTTTAGCTGCGTACTGCTAGCAATCTGAGTCCCGTCGGGAATGCCAGAGTCGCTGGAACCTCTAGGGTCCTTCCCTGGTCGAGCCCGAACTTGCGCCTTTCAGTGTGTGAACCTTTTTCCCGCAAACGTGAGTAAGACACCTGTCTTGGTGGGAGGTACTTTGATCTTTAGGCCTGAACGGCGAACGACTCGGAGATGAGGGGAGGGAAGGAGGAGGACTAGAAGGGAGGCCCTCAAGGGTCAGCCAGAAGAGTGCCCTGCACCCCCCCCCCCAACAAAAAAAACACACCCGAGTTGAAGGGCTATCTACACGTTGATTCCCCCTCCACACTCCACCATACCGCGCAGCTTCACGACACAGTGCCATTGCGACGAGATCGTGAAAACGGCTGCCCACGCATGTACAGCACGCCGCCGCGCAAAGCAAGTACGGCCCGCAGCTAGACTGCAAAACTACACAGTGGCTGCCATGGAGACGGTGCACGTCGGGACGCGGCAGGCTAGGCCAAAGCGCCGTGCAAGAGGGAGAAAAACACAAAACCTACCAGGTGGGGAGCAGACTAAAACAAACCTCATGGTCTGCAAGCGACTGCAGGTGAATGCGGCCTTCTGTGGAGCGTCTCTGCCCGCGCCGGACTTCAAAAGAAAAAGCGCCGTTCACGGCTGACGTGCTGTCTGCCACTGGGATGCGTGCAGTGCAGAAGCGCAGCTCTCAGGTGGCCACGAACTCGTCGGCACAACCCAGCAGGTGACAATTTGCAAGACAAGCACGTAAGAGTGACCCTAGGCTAGAGTGCCCTTTGGTGCGCGGCCTTAGGGGGGCCCGTGGGGGCCTGGCACAACCGCGCAAGCCGAGGCCGTCGGATTGCATCAACGATCGGCGGGGCGCACTTCGACAAATCCCTAGCGCCAGCAGGCAATTGCGGACCTCCGCCAATTCGTTCCGGGCGCCCCAGAACGCCCGCCCGCAATCGGGCGCCACCGCGGAATGTTCTGGCACTGCCGGGCCGCATCGCGATGACGTCTGACCGGGTCCGGCGTCAAGGCCGAAACCGGGCCGAAGCTTGGCCCCCCCGCGGCCGCAAATGACTTTCAATAGTAAAGAATTGAAGTGTAAAGCGCGGAATGCGGAAACTTCAATGTTAGTCACAGTTAGTCAAAGTTAGTCAAAATTATTCCAAGACGATTTGGGACCGGTCCCAAAGCGGAGAGCACGTCGCCCGCTCGACTGCCCCCCCCTCGCCAAACGAAGCACGCGGCAGAATACACCGTGCATGCGTTGCGATCGATTGCGACGGGCGCACCCTGAATCAAGCGCGCTCTGATGCGATCGCAGACTGGTGCAGCGTGCGCCGACACGAGGCCGAGCGCACTCTTCAAGAAAATCTGCCCGACCCCATTATGGCCAACACTAGGTCACTCTGGCCAAAGGCCACTCTTACGTGTAGCCGAGCTGCCGGCTTGGCGTGCCGGTACACACGCCATGCAACACAAACCAACGCAAACGGCCTCCGTCTTCCGGAGTCCGCACGGAAGGACAAGGAGATTACGCCAAATGCGAGTCTAGAGTCTCAGAGCCTGGGGAATCGAAGCCCACTGGGCATCCGAAGAGGGTCTTGGGGGTAGGGTTGAGACCACGGCCACCCTCGCCTCATTGGCCTGGACTGGGGGGACGGAGGATACAAGGAGGAACAGGAGGAAAAACGGGAGGAGGATCAGGAGGGGGAGGAGGAAGAGGAGGAGGACGAGGAGGATCGGGGAGAGCAGGGAAAAGGAGGAGGCGGAACAGGACGAGTAGAAACTGCAGAGGCAATCCAACAGCCGCGACAGCACCCCTCCTGCTTGCTGAGGCCCAGAAGAGGGAGCAACAACAAACCCCAAGGAGATCTGAAATCTCACTCCTCCGACCACTGAGCAGGGACCGACCGTCTCGGCATTCCTATAGTCCTACCACGAAATGTTCTTAGAACCCCAAAATGTTCCAATAACAAAAAACGTTTTTAGAACTTAAGCCTTATGTGTTAAAACAGACAGCCCCAGCCAGAAATGTTCTAAGAACATTTCGTTGCAACCACAAAAGGTTATTAGAACATTCTTTGGTAGGACTATAGGCGAGCTGGGACGCTTCGCCACTGCTTGAGACCACTGGAACCTCGACCCGTACACCCTTGAAGGGCCCAGCGCGCCTCACGAGCTCCGAGCCCTGCCGCGTGGACCAGTCGCCCCTCGGGAACGGCTCCACGCAGACCCCGCTCCAGCCGGCGGCCCTCTCCAGCAGGAGGGTGTTGGACAGCTCCTGCGCTCCCCAGGCGCTGGTGTCGAGTCGGACTCGCGCCTTCTCGTCTCCACGCGCCTCTCTCGATGAGGAGGCACGGTGCGCGATCGCTTTCCCTCCTCCTTCTCCTCCTCCTCCTTCTCCTCCTCCTCCTGCTCCTCCTCCTCCATCATCATCATCGCCACCATCATCATCATCGTCGTTGTCGTCCTCGCCGTCATTATCATCATTATCGCCATCATCATCATCATCACCACAATCAACATCATCAACATTACCAACATCATCAACAGCATCATCCTCATCCTCATCCTCCTGGCGCCCTGGATTGGTAGGAGATTCGACGATTTCAGGCTAATAATGGCACCCGAGAGAGCCCCACGACGACTTGCAAGCACCCGACAAGGTACCCAAGATGGCTCAGAGCCTCTAAAACCCAAGAGCGACCTAGGACAGCCCAGGGCGACATACTCACGGATGGAGAGCGGGTGGGAATCGCCTTGTGAAAAAAAAGGTGGTTCTCGCATGAGCGCCGCGCCCTCTCGTCTAAGAAGTTTGCAAGAGTTTTACGGATAGAAGGCGGGTGGCATTCAAAATGTGGCTCTCGCAATAGCGTCGTGCACACTCGTCGCGTTTTCAAAACGGCGCCTTCGCCTCAGCGACGGGCACGTTCGTCTCAAAAGCTTACAACCGCTTGAAAGTGGAAACGGGCCCGTTTCAACATGGTGCTGTCGCCGTAACGCCGCGCACATGCATCACGCATGGAGAACGGATCCTTTTCTACGTGGGATTCTCGCCCTAACGCCGCGAACATTCGTTTCAAACGTTCAACATGTCCTACGGTTTAAGTACGGATCATTTGAAAAATGGGGCTCTCGCCTCAACACCGCGCAATACGTACCAGCGCAGTGTTTACCGTGATGGAGGGCTCCTGTCTTCAACTGGAGTCCTCGCCCGAGGCATCCCTAAGTTTTCCACTGGCCCGAGCCTTCAACACACAAAAAGCTGCACGGATCAATGGCGGCTCTTGAAAAAAAGAGAGATGCCGGTTGAAGCGCCCTGGACGTCCATGACCACAGGTGCAGGTTAATGCAACAGTTACTTGCGTGTGGGGGCGGCCCTTCTCTGAAAGGGGAACCTCGCTGGACACCCCGTCGAAGCGCATGGTCATGTTTCGCTCCCCTGGCTTGACGCCAGAATCATGCAAGGCAGATGATGTTCAGAGCGGGGCCCTCGCCACAATGGAAAGCCCAGCTGCCCTGTCATCTCGAGATGGGGGCGCTTCTGTGTGCGCGTAGTGTCTGCGAGCGTGTGCGTGCGTGTCTGTCGGCGGAAAGTCACCGCCCAGTCTGGGGGGCACCCCAAGCGACCCGGAACGGCGGCACTGGCCGAAGGCCACTACAACCATGTTCAAAGCGGGGCCCACGCCAAATCGGAGAAAGCCCAGCTGCCCTGGCATCTCGAGATGGAGGCGCTTCTCGCAGCCTGCCGCTGGGCCTGCAGGGGCGTACGACGAGGAGACTCAGCACGGGAGGGCGTATGGCAGAATCGTTCATGCACCTTTGGTTTTCTCTGGTCCTCCTCCTCCTCCTCCTCGCGGATCCTCCTCCTCCACCTCATTCCTCCTCGTCCTTCTCCACCTATTCACTCCTTCATCTCTCTCTCTCTCTTTCTCTCTCTCTCTCTCTCTCTTTCTCTCTCTCTCTCTCTCTTTCTCTCTCTCTCTCTCTCTTCCTCTCTTTCTGTCGGGGTTGCTGGAGGTGCCCCTGGCCCAAGGTGCCCCCAGCTTTTCGCTCCTGGGGCCCTCTGGGCCTCGTGAGGGGTGCTCTGGAGGCCGTGGGGGCCTCATCGGAAATCCTTGGGGCACCTTCGGCCAGGGGCACTTCTATCAACACCCGTGTATTGCATCCTCCTCCTCCTCCTCCTTCTCCTCCTCCTCCTCCTCCTCCTCCTCCTCCTCCAATCCGGCCAGCTCCTCCGAGTGGTTAGCCCCGACCTCCAGGAAGAAGCCGGGCCGCGGCATGCCGCCGAAGTGGTGCAGCACCCACAGGTCCTGCGAAGCAGAGGAGCACAGGAGCAGGGGGGGGCAGCAGAACGAGGAGGAGCAGAACAACGAAGAAAAAGAGGAGGAGGACGACGACGACGACCAGCAGGTGGTGAGGGCGGGGTGAGGGCGGGGGGGCGGGGCAGACCTCCACCCCCGCGCTTCGTCAAACGTCACGACGGAAGGCGCTCTTGCGATTTTCTGCCGGTGCGGACCCACGGCAGGCCCCGGGGACGGCGGGATGAGGCGTCCAGGGGACGGGGCGGGTCTCGGAGGAGCCCGCTGAAGAGAGGTGGCGCCCTTGCCGTGGGGTGCGACCAGCAGGACGGTGTTTTTCTCGATCAAAGTAACGAAGATTGTGAACTACACCCTCGAGAGCTGCAAATAACGACAGCACAGCTGCGCCGCAGCGGGAGATGGAGGGGGGCGACTGATCGCCGTCGAGCCGCACGAGTCCGATGAGCACGACTAGCAGGGCGGAGGAGGGCGGAGAGAGCGGGAGGAAAGCCTGAGGAGTCAGCGGCGAGCGAGGGTGGGAAAAGTGAGAAGGAGAAAGTTTCTGCGACTTCGGGGAAGGCTCGGAAAACTCTTCGGGGGCGGCCAAGAGGGGGGGGTCCAAAGGGGGGAGGGTGCAAATCATGGCTGGCGGCATGTGTGCGGCCCGGGAAGGGGGGGCAGGGAACGCATTGAAATAAGAAGAGGCGCCACGAAATCTGGGAAAAGATCATGGCCACCGCCATGATATCCACCCCCCCCCTCGTCATCGCCCCCTTCTTTGCCGCCCCCGATCCTCAGAAGGCCGGGAAGGCCCGCCCCCCCTCGGACGCCCGGTGGTCTCTCGGTCGGAACCACCTCGGCTCTCTCCGGTGGCCGCTCGCGGGGCGGTGCGCGCACCCCCCGGAAGCGCCCTCGGCGAGGCGCAGCCGCCGGAGCGCAGCCCGAGGCCGGAAGACCGCGGAGGAGCGCCGAGACCGCCCGAGAACCTCGAGCCTCGAACCTCGAAGCCCAGGAACTTTCCCCCCCACGAACCAGAACCTCGAACCTCGAACCTCGAACCAGAACCTCGAACCTAGAACCTCGAACCTCGAACCAGAACTTCGAAGCCCTCGAACCAGAACCTCGAACCTAGAACCTCGAACCTCGAACCTCGAACCTCGAGCCGCCTCGTCTCACTGGCCCCCCCCCGACGCGCCGCCGAGCGGAGGGGGCAGGAGGAGCAGGAGCGCCCAGAAGGTTTCGGGGGGGGGGGGGAGGGGGCCTGCCAGGGGTTACGCAGAGGGGCCGCGGGACGAGGAAGACGAGGGGGAGGAAGAGAAAGGGGGCGACTGCGAGGGCTGAGCCATTGGGGAGGGCGGCGGCGAGGCGGCGAGGAGGCCGACGAGGAGAGGAGGACGACGACAAGGCGAGACGAGGAAGACGACGAAGAGAGAACGCTCATGTTTTAGAAGGAGGACGACGGCGAGGGCAGAGCTGTTTGGGAGGGCGACGACGAGGCGACGAGGAGGAGAAGGACGGCGAGAGGAGGACGACGACAAGGCGAGACGAGGAAGACGACGAATAGAGAGATTGCCTCTATGTCTTTGGGGGAAAAGAGAGAGAGAGAGAGAGAGAGAGAGAGAGAGAGAGAGGCATTGGGCTTGGGGTCGAACAGCTGCGCAGGCGAGAGGAGGGCAGGGGGGAAGGGGGGCAGGGGCCTGGCGGCGTGGCCAGCGGGTGCGCAGCCTGCGCGGCAGGGCCGCCCCACTCTCCTGACCTCGGTGCGCCTCCTCACGCCTGCCTCACGAGACATGCGCTCGGCATGAGCTGAAGGGGCCCTGGGACACACAAAGAACTACACACAAACAAACAGATTCCCCATGTTTTCCTGTATTTTCTGGGTCTCAGTCGTCCCCCCCACTTCCCATATGTTCCTCTATTTTCCTGGGAGTCGACGATTCATTGTGTCTGTGTGTTGTTCCCCTTCCTGATAAACAGAAACTTTTCGCGCCCCGCGCGGACCTCTTGGATCCGCGCTAGACCCCCCCCCTGGCGCGCGGAGCGCGCCAGGGGCGGCGCCCGAGGCGCCGCCAGGGGGGGGGGCCCGCGCGGATCCAAGAGATCCGCGCGGAGCGCCAGAGGTCTGTGCTTGGGGCGTTGTTGTCTTCTTCGGTTGCTCCCTCTGCCCTTCGGCGGTGGACAAACCTCCCTTCAGTAAACCTCCCCGTAGTGAAAACGGCCTGGGACCGAAACAGATGGACCTGGCCCCGCAAAAATGACGCCCGCGAGGCCCTCCCGCGAGCCGAAAACGGCTAGTTCCTTAATCGACGTGTCGGGGCAGGAGGTCTATCCCCCTCCGATCCTCAGAAGGCCCGGGGGACTTCCAAGCCTTCTGAGAAGGCCCGCCCCCTCTCGGACGCCCGGTGGCTTCTCGGAACTAACCTCGGAGCTCGCGGGTGGCCGCTCGCGGGGGGGTGCGGGCACCCCCCGAAGACGCCCTCGGCGAGGCGCAGCCGCTCGAGCCCTCCTCCTCCTCCTCCTCCTCCCTCCTCCTCCTCCTCCTCCTCCTACCTCCTCCTCCTCCCCCTCCTCCTCCTCCTCCTCCTCCTCCTCCTCCTCCTCCTCCTCCTCCTCCTCTCCTCCTCCTCCTCCTCCTCCTCCTCCTCCTCCTCCTCCCTCCTCCTCCTCCTCCTCCTCCTCCTCCTCCTCCTCCTCCTCCTCCCCCCCCTCCCCCTCCTCCTCCTCCTCCTCCTCCTCCTCCTCCTCCTCCTCCTCCTCCTCCTCCTCCTCCTCCTCCTCCTCCTCTTCCTCCTCCTCCTCCTACCACCGCCTCGGGCAGCTGGCCCGCTCTGCCGCCGTGCCTCGGCACCTCGACATGGCCCGCCTGCGGCAACCCGGACTTCGTGGCCCTCGCCTGTGGCGTTCCTTCCGCGCCGCAGGCTGGCGAGGGCTGGGGCGAACACGTGCGAGTCTGGCCTGGGCGCTGCTTCCTCCCGCCAGGACGACGAGGCCTGTACACATCCACTGCTCCCTGGCCAGGCGCATCCTGACCCCAGCAGCGGTGCATACGCCACTAAAACAAGGCTAGGATCGGGATAAATCGCTCCAGAGCGTTCCGGAGCGCTCTCAGAGCGTTCCGGAACGCTCTGGAGCGGCCGCGGCGCCCAATACATCCTCCAAACCCGCCGATTCTCTGAGATTTCGAGTTATCCCGATCCGATTTTGTCCCGACCTTCGCGTCGTTTTAGCCACGCCCTCCTGGCTGGGCCCCGAGGGCGCATTGCACGGCTCCTGCTGTTCCGGGCGGGCCCGGCCGGGGAGCAGCGGATATGCCTAGACTTCGCTGCCCGATGCCACTGCTTCGTCATCGCGACCCCGTCCGCAGGAGGCCACGCGGGGCGCAGGGGGCTTCTCTGAAGGGGCCCTGGGACACGAATAAATACACACACAAATATCAGAATCCCCATATATGTTCGTATATGTTCTGGGTGTTCGTCTTCCCCCCCAATTCCCATATTTTCCCAGATTTTCTTGGGAATCGACGATTCATTGTGCCTGTGTGCTGTTTTCCCCTCCTGATTCTTGCCCATCATAGTCCCCCTCTTGCGGCAGTACTTCAGGTCAGATGCCAGCGGTGCTTACGGCTGGTGCCTCTCCAACGGCGTCCCGTCCGCAGGCCTGGGCACGGGGGCCTCGAGCCCATCGTAGTCCCACAGTGCGGCGGTGCTACAATCCAATGTTTTGGGTAGGGGGCCACATGCGAACCCGACCCCTACCCCCCACGATTTCTGAGGGGAAGGGTGGGGTTCACTTCGCTCGGGAGCTCCCGAACGGAGTGAACCCCACCCTTCCCCTCAGAGATCGTGGGGGGTAGGGGTAGGGTTCGCCTGTGGCCCCCTACTGGGCACCTTCGCTGCGCTGTCTCTCGTGCTCTCCTCTCGCTGTTGCTCCGAGCGGTCCCTGTGGACCTGCGCGGGCGCCGGGGACTCCATCACCCTCGCGATCGCTCGGACGCCCATTCCCTGTTTTTTTTTGTTCGGTCTCGTGCGTGGCTGCTTCGCCAAATGATCGAGGCTGCTCCTCGATGGTCCCCTCCGAAGGTCGGGAGCGGCAAAGAGGGGGGGGTCCAAGAGGGGGGGGTGCAAATCATGGCCGGCGGCATGTGCGCGGCCCAGCGGGGGGGCCGGGAACGTAATGAAATACGAAGAGGCGCCGTGAGATCTGGGGAAATGTCATGGCCCCCACCATGATATCCACCCCCCCCTAGTCGTCACCCCCCTCTTTGCCGCCCCCGAGCAGGAAAGCTGCACACGTCCGAGCGATGCCAAGCCACTGCGCGGAGCCCGGCGCGGGCGGCCTGCCGTGTGCTCTGCGCCTGCGCCGCTGCCGGGTGGCCCGCGGCTCGGCAGGGAGGCTCTAAGGGGCGGAGCCCGTCCGCCGTGGGCCCCGACGCGCGCTCCTCGGGGAGGGGAAAGGACACACAGGCACAGTGAAGCGTCGATCCCCAAGGAAATGTGGGAAAAGGTGGGAGTTGGGCGGGAGGACAGAAGCCCAGAGAAGATGTGGGAAAAGACGGGGCGCATGTTCTGCTTGTGTGTATTCATCTCTCTGTGTGTCCTGGGGCGCCTTCGGCTCCGGCGGCATCGGGGGGTGGTGCCTGCTGCAAGCTGGGGTCCGCCCGTGCGTCCTACCTCTGCGGCTCAGCGCGTGGTGTTCGTGGAGCCCGCCATTGGAGGCCTGGAAATGGGCACCAACACCAACACAGGGGGGGGTTCCTCCACAAGGGGAAGATGATCCTAGATTTCGGTGTTGGTGGTAATATTTGGGCCACCTTGGAAGCCAGAATATTACCGCCATCACCGGGATCGGGATCTTCTTCCCTCGGTGGATGCACACCGACGAAAATGGTGTTGGTGTCAACCTGTAGGCCTGCGATGCCACTGCAGAGTACGATATGCCAACGCATGAGCGTGTCAATCGTCTCGTCACGCATGGTGTTGGGGCGACCCGCGCGTTTTCTCATCCCGCCGTTCATGGAGACACTCTTCTACATATGCATCTGCACGCGCTGCTTCCTGGCTGGCTTGTGTTACTATAGCCAGGCAATGTGAAGGGGCCAATCCCGATATGTGTCGCCTGTTACCGAGAACCCTGGAATCCGCCGACCCTGTCGGCGTGTGTGAGGGGCTTGTCCGTTCAAGTCGTCATCTCCGTCATTCGTTGGTCGTCGTCTCTGTCGTCCCCTTTCCCTGCCTCCCCCTTTCCATGGGCTCGTCGAAACTCCCCCCTTTCCCAGCGACCTCCTCAGCGCGCCAGCCAAAGCGAAATTGAGCAACGTCGTAATTGAGTCGAAGGGAAGCCCCTTCCCTTCGATCCCTCCCCCGCCAGGTGGGGGGCGATCCCGGGGGGGGTCCCGGGGAGGGGTCCCAGGGGGGTGTCCCTGGGGGGGTCCCGAGGGGGGGGGGTCAGATACGACGCCCCCCCTTGGAGCCCCGGAGCCGAAAAAAGCGCCAAGACGGGCCAAGAGTGCCCCAAGAGGCCCCAAAGACAGTCCAAGAGAACCCCGAATCGCCAAACGATCTGTCCAAGACGCCTTGACGGCCTCCAGACGGCCACGAGGCCTGCAAAGCGCCCCGAGAGGCCTCCAGGAGCTTTCCCACGAGAGCCCCAAGAGGCAAAATTCATGGATTTACCAGACGTTTTTGAAAGATTCTGGCGTTCTTGCCTCTTCCGCTTCCCGACGCGCCAAGACGGCCGAAGAGGCCCCCAAGATCGCGCCGAGACGGCCCAAGACGCCCCCAAGAGGGTCCCCTAACGGCCGAACAGAGCCCCAAGACGGCCCAAGACGCCTCCAAGACGGCTCACGAGGCCCCCAAGACGGCTCCAGGAGAGTGCCCAGACGGGGGACTCGAACAGACATTTCGAGCTCTCAGCCCCAAGAGGCCCCCAAGAGGCCCCGAAGAAGCCCCAAGAGGCCCCAAGAGGCTCCCAAGGGGCCCCCAAACTGCCCCAAGACAGCCCAGGAGAGCCCCAAATTGCCCAGGAGGCCTCCCAGAGTGCCTCGAGACGGCGCAAGAGGAGCCCTGGACGGCCCAAGACGGCCTCAAGAGAGCCCCAGGCTGTCCCAAGAAAGCCTCTGGCCTCCTCCTCTTCCTCCTCCTCTCCTCCTCCTCCTCCTCCTCCTCCTCCTCCTCCTCCCTCCTCCTCCTCACTCCTCCTCCCCCTCCTCCTCCTCCTCCTCCTCTCCTCCTCCTCTCCTCGTCCTCCTCCTCCTCCTCCTCCTCCTCCTCCTCCTCCTCCTCCTCCTCCTCCTCCTCCAAGCCGTTCTGGGGCGAGCCAGGTGCTCACTCTTGCGGGTGCAATCTTCAGAGCGGCGTGCCCCCGCGGGCCGATGGCGAAGGGAGTTGCAGGTGGCACGCGCGGTGCCAGCCAGGGTGGCGACCCCTGGACGTGCCGCTCGTGTGCTGCGGGCTACGCCAACATGGCATGGCGCACGGAGTGCAGGCTCTGCAAGGCGGCGAGGCCGCCACGTGGCGCTGGCACGATCGGCGAGGCCATCAACAAGGCCAAGGCGAAGGCCAAGGCCAAGGGGAAGGAGAAGGTCGTGGCGAAGCGCGTGCGCTTCGCCTCGGACGTGCCTGGGCCTGCCGCCGCCGCGGCCACGCCGGCGCCGTCGGCGCAGGGCGCGGCCAAGCGGGAGGTGGAGGAGCGGCCCAGCGGCAGCAGTGGCAAGGACGAGGAGGTTCGCCAGGCCCTCCTCCGCCACTTTGGCCCCAGGGAAGGCTGGTCGGCGGCCCTGGTCCAGGACTTCGGGGCCCTGGTGCCTGAGGTGGACGCGCCGCCGCCAGCGAAGCCCTTGGCCGAGCTGTCGCTCCAGGCCCTCCTGGCCAGGGAGGCGAAGATCAAGGGCCAGGTCAGCCGTGCCGAGGCAGCGCTGGTGGCCGCCCAGGACGAGCAGGAGGCCGTCGCGGTCCGCGTGGCGGAGCAGGCGGACGTCCTCCAGAAGCGGCGCGACCAGCTGGAGGAGGTGGCCGAGGCTGTGCGTGCGAGGAAGCGTGCTGACCTGGAGCAGCACAAGGGGCCGTCGCCCATGGAGGTGGGCGAGCCTGAGGAGGCCGAGGGCTGCCCGGGCAAGGTGCTGCTCAAGGGCCTCGAGGGCCTCGAGGCGGAGCGGGGCGGGTCCTCTTGCTTTGGGAGGAGGGCGGCGCCCTGCTCGCGATGGCCGCCGAGGCCCGCAGCCTCGCTGAGAAGCTCGCCGCCGCCGACGCCCGTGCTCGAGAGGCAGCGGCGGCCGAGCGGGCCCGCGCAGCTGCAGCTGCGGCCGAGCGGGCCGCCGCGGCGCAGGAGGCCGCCCCCGCGGCTGATGGCTGTGATGACGGCGCTGATGGTTCTCCTGGGGACCGCAAGCGCGTCGGCGACCTCGACCTCGGCCCCGAGCTCGTCGGGCTTGACGCCGTGTTCGACGAGGTGGGCATGGAGGACGAGCAGCAGCGAGCAGCCTGGCGCGCAGCGCTGGCCAAGCGCCAGCGGGTGGCAGGCCCCGCTTCTGGGTGGCCGCCCGCGGGCGGCGGACGTGGTGGAGCTGGTATCGGCCAACACCACCGCGTGGGGCTCGGCGCAGGCGCTGGTCGAGTGGCTGCACGACGACGTGGGGCGGCTGCCTGCGGTGCTCTGCCTCCAAGAGCATCGCCTCAAGGGCAAGCAGGCGATGGCCCGCGCGGCGGGCTGGATGCAGGCGCGCGGCTTCAGCTGGCATGGCCAGGCAGCGATGCCGACGGGCACAGGGCCGCTGGAGAGCTCGGGCGGAGTGGCCGTGGCCACGCGGCGGCCGTCGTCGGCCGCCGCCGCGTCAGGGCTCCCTGCCCATCGGTTCCAGGTGTGCGAGGTGAACCTGGGGTTCAGGGAGCCGCGCCGTGTCATCTCGGCGCACTTCATCACGAAGATAGGCAGGGCGAAGGAGAACACCGGGCTCCTGGCAGCGCTGCACGAGTTCGTGGGGCAGCCGGAGTCGCCGTGGGTCGTGATGGGTGGCTGGAACATGGAGCCCGCGGACGTCCGCGAGTGGGCGCGCAGCGCAGGCGGTGCGCTCGTCGGCCCAGAGGAGCCGACCTGCGGCTCGAAGGTCTTCGACTTCGCGGTGGTCAGCAGGGTCCCCACGGGCTTTGTGGAGGTGGCCGAGGTGCTGCTGAGGGCGCCGACGAAGGACCACGTGCCGTTCAAGGTGGTGCTCCGTGGCGTAGGGCCAGAGGCGAAGGTGCAGCGGCCGCTCTTCCCTGCCGCCTTCCCGCTGCCGCTGCCGCCGCCAGTGCGGCCAGCGCCGCTTGAGCGCGCCTTCTCGGCCTGGGGGCCTGAGGGAAGGCAGTCGCTCGAGGAGGGCTGCCAGGAGTGCTTCGAGGCGGTCGAGGCCTACCTGATCGACCTCTACGAGATCGTGCCGCCCAGTCGCTGGAAGGGGCGTGCGGGCGGGCTACGCACGCAGAAGGTCGCGATGGAGGTAGCCTGGAAGCAGGACTGCAAGAGGAGCGTCGGCGCTGCCTGCAGGCGCTGGATGTCGTTCGCGGCGGCATGCGCCCGCTGGCGCGCGCTGCAGGAGGCGGCGCCTGGAGGGCGCTGCTGGGCGCCGCTGCGCAAGCAGCGGGAGGTGCTGATGGCGTTCGAGCTCGAGTGGCCAGAGGAAGGCCCGCTGGCAGGGCTGTCGGTGGCCCGCGTGATGAGCTTGCTCAGCTCCTCCTCGTGCCAGCTGACGGTGCAGTTCGTCCAGGAGGAGGCGAGGCGGCGCTGAAGGCTGGAGAAGCGGCGGAATGCTGCGGAGTGGCGCGCCTGGGCCCAGGCCGCGGCCACCGAGAAGGGCGGCTCGGCGGCCTACCGCTTCATCAAGCAGGTCGCGGTGGTGCCCACGGAGGTGCTCGCGGGCGTGGACGGCAGCGACGACCTGCGCATGCCCGTCGCGGGTGAGGCTGCAGTGGCGGCGCTGCTGGAGGCGTGGCAGCCGCTCTGGATCAAGCCGTCGCGTGCTGGCGAGGCAGCGCCTGAGAACTGGGACATCCAGGAGTCGGTGCTGCCGCCGCTGGAGCTCGAGGACCTCGAGCGCGTCCTGGGCATCTACCGCGAGGGGTGTGGCCTTGGGTGGGATAGGCTCCACCCGAAGCAGCTGCTGCGCATCCCGCGGACCTACAGGCAGCGCTTCCTGGAGCTCCTCATGGCCTGGGAGCGGAAGCCTTCGCGGGAGGCGCTGTGGCAGCTGATCGTGGCGTTCATCCCCAAGGCTACTGGCGGCCAGCGGCCAATCGGCCTCACGGCCATCTGGCTGAGGGTCTGGAGCAGGTTGCGGCAGCCGCTGGTGGCCCGCTGGGAGGCCTCGCTGAAGAACCCTGCCTTCTGGGGCACGTCGGAGAGCCCGTGCGAGCGCGCGGGGGTGGTGCACAACCTCCTGGCGGCCTTCGCGCGCAGCAGAGGCCTCTCGGCGGCCACGGGCGTCACCGACCTGTCGAAGTTCTACGAGCACGTCAGCCATGAGGAGCTGTGCGTGCAGGCGGCCGCCACGGAGTTCCCGCTCGCGCTGCTGCAGTGCTACTGCGTGTCGTACCGCACGCAGCGCCGCGTGTCCTGGTGCGGATCGGTCTCCAAGCCGTTCGAGGCGAACGGCACCATCGTGGCGGGCTGCAGCGGCGCGGTCGGGCTGGCCAAGCTGCTGGTGCACATCCTGTTCGTGAAGATCGCGCGGGAGAACCCTGTGGTGCGCCTGCAGAATGTCGTTGACGACGTGCTGCTGCAGGCGGTCGGCGGCAGGGCGCAGGTGGTGCAGCAGCTCCCCAGGGCCATGGCGGCCCTCACGGAGGGCCTGGTCGCCAAGGGGCTGGTCATCTCGCAGGCGAAGACGGGCTACCTGGCGAACAGCGAGGACCTCGGCGACGAGCTGGACGGCTGATGGGCGCATGGGCCGCTGGCCCGCTGGACTGGCGCCCGATGCCTCGGCGGCGACGCCGCTGATGGACGCTGGAGGCGCGTGCGCGGGCAGGACGCTCGGCCCGGCCGCGCGGCGGAGGTCAGCGCGAGGGCGCGCCTGCTGCGCAGTGCAGGTGCGCAGGTGGGCCACATCCAGGGAGGCAGCCCCGCGGCCACCGCCATCTGGGGTTCCGCGGTGACGGGCCTCGCCTGCGGGAAGCTGCGTGGCCTGCGGATCGCCGCCATGCGTGCGGAAGGCAGGCTGCCCATGGGCGCAAGCGTTGGCCTGCGGCTGCGGGCGATGCGCGGCGCGGCCTACCGCGACCCCTTCGTGGTGCATGCGGTGGAGGTGGCGCGCTCCTGGGGCATGACGCTGGGGACGGGCCTGCCCAGCGCCGCGGTGGTGCAGGAGTGCTGGTTGGGGGCGCAAGGCTTGCTCGACCTTCGCCGCCCCTGGGGGCAGTGCCGCGACCCCGCGCAGGCATGCGTGCTGGCGCTGAGGCGGGTCGGCATCGAGATGGTGGCTTACAATGCCGTCATTGACTGGCAGGCGCGTGTCCTCTCGCTGGAGTTCTACTCTCCTGGCATGCTGGCGCAGGTGGCGCGCGAGTCGGCGATGCTGGCCTCGGACGTGCTTGCGCTGAAGCGGATGCGCGGGCCTGGAGCCTGGGCGTGGCCCGTGCACTGGAAGGGGCTGGAGCGCCCCCTCCACGCGCGCCGCCGCCCCGAGGGGCAGGCCGCCGCTGAGGCCGCTGAGGGCGCAGGCGGCCATGAGCCCGCGCCGCCACTGCCGCACTGGCAGGCCCGCCACAGGCGAGCGCTCGCAGCGGTCCTCGGCGGCTCCCACTGGCCGCAGGAGCGCCTCTGGAAGGAGGGCAAGGCACGCGATGGCCTACGCCGCCTCTGCGGGGGCCGTGGCACGCTGTGGCACAGGGCCTTCGAGTGCGAGGCCTGGCTGATGCTGCGGCGGGATGCGTGCTCGCAGGAGCTGCTGGAGGGGGCGCGGCTGGTGGCGCAGCGTGGGGACGCTGCGGCGGAGCTCTTCGCGCGTGCGCTGTGCCCCGACCCAGCCCTGGCCTTCCCTGCGACGGCCGATGCCGCGCTCTCGGCCCCGCGCTGGTTTGGCGTGCCGCCTGGTTCGAAGTTCGCGGGCAGGGCCTTCGTGGACGGCAGCGCCAGGTTTCCTGCGCTGCGTGGGGCCCGCCGCGCAGGCTGGGCGGTGGTGCAGATCGGCCTTAGCGGGGAGGTCATCGGCGGGATGCACGGCATCGTCCCGCGGGCGCACGGGCCCAAGCAGGAGGCCAGGGGTGGCGAGGACTACGCGTTCCACGTGCTGGCCCAGTTCTGGTTGCCGTCGGCCGACGGCTCTGGCCTCGAGGTGTTATGCGACTGCGCGGGCACGGTTGGCTTGGCGCTCTCGCAGGGCAAGGCCCTCACGCCACTGCAGGCGCGCCGCCACCATTGGCAGGAGTGGTGGGCTGGGCCAGGCCCGACGGCCACGGTGCGGAAGGTCACGGCGCACAAGGAGCTCTCTGCAGCTGCCACCTGGGAGGACGAGCTCCAGATCAGGGGCAACAGGGCAGCCGACCTGTGGGCCAAGCGAGGCGCGGCTCTGTGGCCGATCGACGAGGAGCTGGTCTGGTTCCTCCAGGCGTGTGCCTGGCGCGTGGAGGAGCTCGGGCGCTGGATTGGCGAGCTGGCCGCTACCATGGTGGACCGCGAGCAGCTGGACTCGGACGGGGTCGTGGGCACGGCCGACCTCGTCTACGACATCCCGCAGGAGGCGCTGGACGCGGCGGAGCAGGCCGACGCGGAGGTGGCGGCGCTGGCGCTCGAGGCCGACCTCGTGCTCGGCCAGGCGCCTGGCGTTGCTGCTGGGGCTGCTGCGTGTGAGGAGCACGGCCAGGCGCCCGCCGCCGCCGCTGGGGCCGCGGCCGCCGAGCTGGCGGAGGCGGCGGTGGCCGCTCCCGAGCTGAAGGCCGCGATTGCAGGAGCTGGAGTGGCGCGGGAGGTGCGCGGGCATTGCATCGTCGTCTCGCGCCTCGAGAACGGGGGCGGGGCCGTGGCCTGGTGCATGAAGTGCGGGTGCCGATTCTGGAAGCGGCCCCCACCTGCGGGGACAGGCCTGCTGGGCAGCTGCAAGGGACGGCCAGGCCCTGGCGAGAGGACGGCAGAGGCGCGGCGGCTCCTGATGCGCCTCCAGGAGCCCAAGAGCAAGGCCAGGCTCCTGGCTCCGCAGCCGCCCACGCAGGAGGAGCAGGCGCGGCTCGCGGCGGTGCTCCGCGACGGCGCAA
>CAUYUJ010007251.1:20000-48006 GCA_963575745.1 Prorocentrum cordatum | reverse complement strand
AGGAGGACGGGGAGGAGGGAGGAGGAGAGGAGGAGGAGAAGGAGGAGGAGGAGGAGGAGGAGGAGGAGGAGGAGGAGGACGAATCTGGCCGAGGGCGTTCTGGAGCGCTCGGGAACGGCCGCGGTGCCCGACACAGCAGCCAGGACCGCCGGATCGCAGAGCTCCCCGACGAGTCCTGGTCGGACTGTCTAGGCCTCCACTGGGGGGCCCCGCGAGAACCCCCTGGCAGCCGCGGGGAGGGGGACGGATGCGCTGGCGGATCCGAGGCGTGCGGGGTCCTCGCGGGGGGGCCAGGGGTTCCCTGCGGAGATGGGGCAGCCCGTCTCGCAAGCTGCTCCAGGCTGCCCCCGGGCCTCTGGGCCCTTCAGAGTCGGGGGTTGGCAGCACCCCCACCCAAGTCGATTCGCGAGTTGCCCGTTCCTGGTTCTATTTCTCGAGAGAGGGCTTTCCAGCCGCATTTTCTGCGGGCCTGCCGCGGCCGGGGTCTGGTCCCGCGTCGTTTTCGCTAGAGCGTGTTTTGCTAAAGGGGGTTCTGTCCACCTCAGACAGGTGGGGGGTTGCTAACAGTGCCCCTGGCCCAGGGTATCCCCAGCTTTTCGCTCCATCTTGGAGCCCCTGGGGCCCTCTGGGCCTCTTGAGGGATGCTCTGGAGCCCGTGGGGGGGCCTTCTTGGAAATCCTTGGGGCATCCTGGGCTAGGGGCACTTCTAGCACCACCCGAACAAGGTAGAACGAGAGAGAGCGAGAGAGATAAAGACAGGGATATCTTTGTTATACAAATATCTCTGCAGAGAGAGAGAGAGAGAGAGAGGGGGAGAAAGAGAGAGAGAGAGAGAGAGAGAGAGGGGGAGAAAGAGAGAGAGAGAGAGAGAGACGGCGAAGTGGAAGATAGGGGGAGCGGCAGTGAGAGGGGAACGGGAGGGGCAGATGGGCAGGGGGCAATATGAGAAGAGAGGTGGAGGGAGGACAGGCAGAGGGGAGACAGAGCCAAGAGCCAGAACCAGTTATCAGGATGGTTGGACTTCGTTGGACACTCTGGCACTGCTCGTTGATGTCCCTTGCCTCCTACGCCTGTCCTCCTCCTCCTCCTCCTCCTTCTCCTCGCCTTCCTGTGGGAGAGGGGAGGGCGCGTACTCGCCCCCCTCGT
This sequence comes from Prorocentrum cordatum, assembly GCA_963575745.1. NCBI lineage: Eukaryota > Dinophyceae > Prorocentrales > Prorocentraceae > Prorocentrum > Prorocentrum cordatum. Next base: position 46,860 of record CAUYUJ010007251.1, on the reverse strand, counting down.
TGTCGAATCCGACCTCAGGAGGAGACTCAGACGTCCGACGCCCCGACCTTGTCAGTATGAGGCCTGGCGAGGTCCCGACCCCACAGATCCGACGCCCCGAACAAAAATTGGGGCGGCCGGTTTCGGACCGTTTTCGGCCCCCGTGGGCCCTCGCCGGGCCTCGGGACCGTCAACAGAGTGATCAGGAGGGGAAAAAACACACAGACACATTTAATCCTCCACTCCCAGGAAAATATGGGAAACTATGGGAAGTTGGGGGGAAGACAAACAAGCCAGAAAATATGGGAGAATCTGGGGAATCCTTTTATTTGTGTGTATTTATTTGTGTGTCCCAGGGCACCTTCAAATGACTCAGGACGAAAAACTGGCCCCAGGGAAGTGATCCGGACCTCCAGGGGCCACGCCTCGAACACGATTGGGGCGGCCGGATGTCTGTGTCCGGGGACGGGGCCCGGGGCCTGGGGAAAAGCCCCTGGAGGCCAATAACGGCCAGCAGCAGGAGGAGGAGGAGGAGGAGGAGGAGGAGGAGGAGGAGGAGGAGGAGGAGGAGGAGGAGGAGGAGGAGGAGGAGGAGGAGGAGGAGGAGAGCAGGAGCAGGAGGAGGAGGAGGAGGAGGAGGAGGAGGAGGAGGAGGAGGAGGAGGAGGAGGAGGAGAAAGAGGAAATCTTGCGTCGTATTTTTTTCCACGACGCGAGCACGTCAGGGGAGCAGGGGAGGATGAGGCTCAGGAGGGGGAAAAACACACAGACACAATTCATCGTCGACTCCCAAGGCAGTATGGGAAAACATGGGAAGTGGGGGAGACGACGACAACCCAGACAGCATGGGGAAATATCGGGAATCCTGGGATGAGTGTCCATCTATTTGTGTGCTCCTGGGCCCCTTTAGAGACTGCCAGTGGAGGTTTCTCTCTCTCTCTCTGCGGCGCCGGCTGGCCCGATGCCCGGCAGAATTTCCGGGGCAGACGTGATGCAGCGTCTCCTCTGCCGCGCCCCACGCCCCTCCTGCAGGTCCCCAAAATTTACACCACCACCACGACGACCACCACCACCACGACATCGAATGCGCAGGAGCGAAAGAAGGACGTGCGCGTACATGAAGCCACGTTGGTTTCGAAAGTACGCATTGCGCGAACGTTCGTATCACGAGGCTGGTCTCGCGGACAGGGGGGCCGTGTTTATGTATGTGGTTGGGCGCGCAAGTCTGTTGTGGGCTCCCTGATTCCCCCTCCCTCCTCTCTACCCTCGCATTCCCCTCCTCTTTCCTGTGATCGGCGGCGAGAGAGGGGGGGAAGTGAGAAGGAGAAGGTCCTCTCAGAAGGCGGCGTGACTTCTCAGAAGCGCTCCGACCTTCTGAGCAGTTTCTGTGTCTTCGGGGAAGGCTCAGAAAACTTCTCAGAAGGCCGGGGAACTTCCGAGCCTTCTGAGAAGGCTCGCCCCTTCTCACTTCCCCCCCGGGCTCGCCGCCGAGGAACGGGAGCTGGCAGACACCTCCACAGCCCCTCAAGGAGGACCTCTCCCCCGGGGCTGGCTGGCCGTCCAGGACAGCGGCCGCTCTCAGGTGGCAGGGGCCTGCCAGCCAGGGCCTACAGACCAGGCGTGCCCGGGAGCACCGCGGAGACCAGGACAATGTACAATGACGACGCCGAAGCAAGGAACGGTCTGGATTAAAAAAAAGGGGCCCGATGTTCCTGGGGCCCTTCCATGGCGGTTCCTCTAGCCCTCCTCGTGCACGCAGGCGCTCTGGGGGGCAAGCAGGGGCTTCGTTCCTTATCCATGTTTTAAGTCAGAAAACAAGAAGGAAAACTAACATCTCAATACATGTTTTTAATAGTAGAGGCACACATTTCAACTCAGAAATCAGCCCCGTTTGGAGTCCGTCGCGAGCAGCCCCGAGCGCCCGCCAGCCGCGGGCCCGCCCGCTCGCAGCGCCGGACCGTCCAGCCTACCGGCCCGCCTCTGGCCCCGAGGCCCGGCCGGCCCCTCCTCCTGCCCCGCTGCTCGGGGGCGGCCAGGGAGGGGGGTGACGACCAAGGGGGAGGATTGCAAAAAAACCGAAGGATTGCAAAAAAAACCCTCACTTGAACGAAGGATTGCAAAAAAAAACAGGATTGCAAAAAACCAAGGATTGCAAAAAAACCATGTTTTTTTGAAATCCTTGGAAGGTTTTTTTTGCAATCCAAGATACCTCTGAGATCCTCGCGACTCCACTTTTTCGAGCTGGGCGTGGTCGCTCGATCTCGGGCCCCGGGAGACCCTCACATATCGTCGCCGAGCTCGAAGAATGACGCTCAAAAAACTCTGGTGTCCGCCGGGGGTCCGGTCGTGATTTTTCTCCGATGCTGCCTTTTTTTGGGCAGCGCCGGATCTCAGCGACCATGGCGGGGGCCATGCTGTCTCCCCAGAGTTCATGGCGCCTCTTTGTCTTCTTTCGGTACGTCTCCGGCCCCCCCCCCTGGGCCGCGCACGTGCCGCTGGCTATGATTCGCGCCCCCCCTCCCTGGACGCCGCCCTCTTGGCCGCCCCCGCTGCTCCTGTCTTGGACCTGCCCCAGTCGGAGGCGGGCCCCCCGTCCTGGTCCTGGCCCCCTCTCGAGCCCCAGGGAGCCGGCGCCCCGACAAAAATGGACGCGGCGGGATCTGAGCTGTTTTCGGCCTCCTGAGGGTCTCGCCGGGCTTCGGGACCGTCAAGGAACGACCGAGGGCGAAAAACCGGCCCTGGGGAAGTGGTCCAGACCTCGGGGGCCCACGCATCGACAAAAATCGGTGCGGCCAGATGTCTGGGGTAGGAGATCGACTACATGATGAATTTATTCTTGCACAGGGTGTCCAGAGTCCCGACCCTTTGCGGCACCGCGTCCCCCCGTAGCCCCCAGCCAGCCCAGCTCCCCCCCCAGCCAGCCCAGCTCTCCCTCGCCCCCCAGCCAGCGCGCCCCCACCGCCCCGACCATTGTATGTCGGCACGCACGTGCGGCACCAGCACCGTGCCCCCATCCCCCCACCCACCCAGCCCAACTCCCTCTCAGCCAGCCCAGCTCTTCTTCGCCTCCCTGCCAGCGCGCCCCCTTCCCCCCGACCGTAGCATGTCGGCGCGCACGCACGGCACCAGCACCGCGCCGCCCCTCCCCCTCCAGCCAGCCCAGCTCCCCCTCGCCCCCCCAGCCGGCGCGCCCTCCGCCCCGACCATTTTAATTAGCTCGGCGCGCACGTACGGCACCGACACCGCCTCTCCTCCAGCCAACCCAGCTCCCCCTCGCCCCTCAGCCAGCGCGCCCCTTTCTCCACGATATCGAATTCGGCACGCACGCGTGACACCGGCCCCGCCCGGCCCCCCCCCAGCCAGCCCAGCTCCACCTGACCCCTCATTCGGCGCGCTCCCTTTGCCCCCGACCACCTCTTAACTCGGCACGCACGCACGGCACCGGCACCGCCCAACCCCGCCCCAAGTGTAGCCCAGCTCTGCCTCGCCCCCCAGCCTGCGTGCCCCTTCTGGCCCGACCACTTTCTTTCGGCGCGCACGCACGGCACTGGCACCGCCCAACCCCGCCCCAACTATAGCCCAGCTCCCCCTCGCCCCCCAGTCGGCGCGCCCCCTCCGCCCCGACCACAGCATTTCGGCACGCACGCACGGCACTGGCACCGCCCTCTCTCCCAGCCAGCCCAGCCTGGAGGCTTCAAAAGCCCATGGGAAACGAGAAAGTGGCACAGATCAACTTATTGATATTCCTCAGCTTTTTGAAGGATTTGGGCATCTTGGGGGGGGCCCTAGGGTGTTCCGAAAGCACTTGGGGCCGTCTTGTGGCCCTCTTGGGGCCCCTTGGAGGCATGATGGGGGCCATCTTCAACCAGCCTTAAGCTTTCTGGAGCCATCTTGGAGGCCATCTCGGAGCACCTCCACCTCCTCCTCCTCCTCCTCCTCCTCCTCCTCCTCCTCCTCCCCTCACCTTTCTGTGCAAGAGCCATGGCGCGCGTGCCACTTGTTTGTATTTCCTCGTCGACTCAACGAACAATTACGTAGAGTGTTCGTGAACCCACGTGCATTCGACGTCTTTTTGATGGATTCGATGAACAAACAATTTCGGGGTAACTCGATACAGTAGTCGATCCCCTACTCGACTCTCGCCAGACCTCCTCGAACCATGAAAAAATCATGACGGGAGTTTCCCGCCATTTCCGGCCTTTGGGGGCCCCTACCGCGGACCTGGGACCGTCAACAAAGAACAGTCCGGGATGAAGAGCCGGTCCCGGGGAATGGGTCCAGACAGACAATGGTTCCAGACCACTGGGGGTCCAAGTGACGACGTCGGGGGACTGGGTCTTTCTCCCGCCCTCTCAACTCGCAGGCCTAGAGGTTGACACCAACACCAATTTCGGCGGTGTGCCTCCACCGAGGGAAGAAGATCCCGATCTCGGTGATGGTGGTAATATTCTGGCTTCCAAGGTGGCCGAAATATTACCACCAACGCCGAAATCTAGGATCACCTTCCCCCGGTGGAGGCCCCCCCCTGGCTTGGTGTTGGTGCCCATTTCCAGGCCTCCAAGAGAAAGAGATCTCTCTCCGCAGGGCTCTGCGCCAGCCTGCGCCAGCCAGGGCCGCGTCACCCTGGCAGCCCAGAGACCGGGGCGCATCCCGTCGCGCGCCGCCGCGGACGATCGTGCGCGCCGCTCTCTGCCTGTTCATATTATATCGCTGGTCGGAGGACGCCGGCCATGCCTCAACGCAAGGTTCGCGTCGTGTCGAAGCGGCGGCGACTCCGGCGCGGGCGTTCCAGGTCGAAGGCCGCCGGCGGCTCGGATTCGGCCAGGGCCGAGTTGTCCTGCTCGAGCGGGAAGCCGCGATCGTCCGAGGTCGAGCGGCCCGTGCGTTGTCAGACACCCACGCCGGGGTCCCGACGACACGAACCTGCCGCACTCCGAGCACGGCCGGGCCAGTCCCGGGCCCAGGGTGGGCCTGGCCGGAGGTCGGTGCAGGGCTATGGCTGGCGCCCTCCTGCAGGGCGATCCCGACTGCGCGCGGGAGCCGAGGGCGCAACGTCGCAGCCACGCCAATCTTTCCCCGTCGCGACCACGCCGAAGGGGACCATAAGGGGGCGGGGGGCCTTCAAAAATAAGGTGTCTTACTCCTCCTCCTGCTCCTCCTCCTCCTCCTGCTCCTGCTCCTCCTCCTCCTCCTCCTCCTCCTCCTCCTCCTCATCTCGACTGACTGCTGACATCGGAATCCCTGGGGACGCTGCCATCCTCTCCTCTTCCTCCTCCTTCTCCTCCTCGTCCGCGAAGCTTGGCATGTGCTGCCAGGATGCCGCCGTTGCCTGCTTCTGGGAAGCCCCGCCCCTTCGCCGAGAAGTGTGCTGCTTCCCCGAGGCTGCCCCCTCTTCTTCGAGGCTGCCCCCTCTTCTTCGAGGCTGCCCCTCAGATCTAGGAGAGTCCTGCGCCTCGCCACAGAGTCGGCCGCGATTTGGGCGGTCGCGAGGCACGTATGGGGCGGATCGAGGGCAGAATTGGGTAGGCAAAGAAGGGATGGGCGCGGAGAGATGGTCAGGCAGGTCAGGGAAGAGATGCATCACTCTGGAGCGCTCTGGATCGGCTGCGGCCCGAGGCACACTGCAGACCTGCCCGCACGCAGAGATATCCCGAGGCATCTCTGCCCGACTTGGCCCTCATCCTGCTGTCGTCTCGGAGGTGGACCTGGCAGGGAGGGCGGACGTCGCGGAGGGGACACGAGGCGGGGGTGCTGGGGCCCCGGGCGTGGGCGGGCTGGAAGAGGGCGGGAGGGGAGGCGGCACGAGGGTTCCTCCTTCACGGCGGGGGGAGAGTATCGTATGGCGGGAAGCTGGCTCCGAGGAAGTCCCAGAGCAGGGGGGAAGGAGGCCAGGGGGTCCTCCAGGGTCGAGCTGCTCCATCCGGAGTATCTATTACCTTCCTGAGGCTGCCTCCCTTTCTCTCTTCCTCCTTCCCCCCCTCCTTCCCCCCTCCCTCCCGCAGGGGCCCTCCCTCCCTCTCGTGGACGGTGGACGCTCGGCCCCACGCCCGCGCGTAGCGTCAACGACCCAGCCCGGACGTGCTGCGGGAGAGGCCTCGAGCCCTGCCGCGGCCCTCGGGAGCGCACGGGGGCCCTCCCCGGAAGGGGCCCTCGTCGAGGGCTCGCCGCCCCCCGTCGTCCGCGTCCTCGGCATCCTCCGCGCCCGCGCGGCCCCCGTCCGCCGAGAGTCGACCCCCCACAGTCATCGAGCAGCACGGGGCGTTTGCTGAGCAGCCCTGCCCTGTTCGATCCCTTCCCCGGGTGCTTATCATGAGGGCTATCGTGAGGGTGCCTATTGTGAGGGTGCTCGTCATGAGGGTCATCATGAGGGTTATTCCCGGGTGACTCTCATGAGGGTTATCGTGAGGGTGCATATCATGAGGGTGCTCGTCATGAGGGTTGTCATGAGGGTTATCATGAGGGTTATCCCTGGGCGCTCATCGTGAGGGTTACCATGAGGCTCCGCTCGTCGGGCTGCTCATCACGAGGCTGGTTTTTCTGCCCTCCGGTGAAGGGAGGCGCCAGCAGCTCGCCAGGAAGCCCCGGCACAGCCTCGGGGCGCGCAGCTGTGCCTTCCAGAGGCATCGGAGCCCCAGGCACCGTAGACACGCTAACGGCGACGCAGGTCAAAGCGATGTAGGTTTCGGTGTTGCAGGTGGGGGTGGTTCGTCGGCCAATTCAGTTGCAGGGCAGCGCTGTTCGTGTTTTCCTGCGATCCGTTCTGCGCGAGTTCGGCGTCGCAAAAGCCAGATTCCCGCCATCGCCGTCAACAAACATTGGCTGTGGAGTCACAGTCCCGCCCAGTCCAGTCGCCCCCCCCGCCGCTCGGGTGCTGCCAAGAAGAGTCTCTGGCCCCGGGCGTCCCCAGGACTCCCAACGTAGGCCCCCGCGGCCTCCAGAGCAGCCCGCGCGAGACCCCGAGGGCCCCAGGGGCCCCCACAACGGCGGGACAAAAAGGCGGCGGCACCTCGTGGGGGCCAGGGACACCTTCTTGGGTGGCCATAGCAGGGGGGGTGTGTCTCCCGACCCTCCTGGTCGGGTGGTGGTCGCCACCGCGATGATGACGATGATGGTGACGATGATGATGGTGGTTGTGATGATGATGGTCACGATGAGATGATGATGGTAGCGGTGGTTGGCGATGATGATATGCTGATATAATGACATGGTGATGATATGGTTATGATGACGATAGTCGCAGTGAGTTGGTAACGATTGCGAGAAGATGGTTATATTATATGATGTTCCTTGTGGTTGCAACGAGTATGCTGTTAATGTGGAGGTGATGTTGGTCATGAGCGCCATGTTGTTGTGATGTCTGACATGTTGATGATTGTACGTTGGTAGTGTGTTAACGTGTTGCTCGTGTCTATGATGATGTTGGTGTGCGGTTGTTGTTGGTGGTGATGTGTAACATATGATGGTTGCAGAACCAAAAAACAGTCAACCGCACCGCCAACAGCATATCCATATCATCATCAACTACAGCACCACCAACAGCAGGACCACATCCACAGCAAATACACCATAACACGCAACATTACCACATGCGTACAACACAATCGACGTCATCAACACCATTATGGCCATCATCACGATGACCACAGCTGTATATCATCATATCAACGCCATCATATCACCATCGTATCGCAGACATCCGAAAACAATTCAGAAAACAAAAACACAGCATTAAATGTGAACATCAACATTAACACAATTGCCTTCACATTGCTCCGCCGCCGTTTGAGGACCAATCTGTGCCAGGGCGTATTGATTTGATACTGAGACTTCGACCATATGGCTTGCATAGTAGCAGATGTTGGTTTCTCTAAAAGGCCGGGGGCTCAGTTAAACATGATTAGGTTGACTGCGATGGGTGTGCATATCAAAGTTGCCAACGCGTTTTGTTTGGGTCATACGTTGGATTGCGCATCAATTGACAAAGGTGGTCTGGTGATAATGTCAAACATATTTTGCCCGAGCGAATATAAAAACATCCTCAAGCAAGACAAAGGATCAGACTTTTCTGTCGGGCCCTACAATCAGATGGTATGGGGGGCCGTTCGTGGACAGCTACCAAATGTGGCGATGATTACATTATGCAGGGAAACTGACCTGGACGCAATTGGAGACATTCACAAGGCAGTGGCGAAATCGAAGTCTTGGGCGATGACAGCCCCCATGAGTGATTTGCCCTTCACGTGGTCGCCAAAACAATGCAATTGGGAAGATGAGGAGGGCGATGAAGTTTGTCTCAATGCTGGGCAGAAGCAGGTTGCAATAGTTTCGGGGGAGCAATCATTATGGGTTGGGCCTACATTTCAGAATGGAATATTCGACGTCGTGGCCGCAGTCCGCCACGCTTTCTCATGCAATCATACGGTCGTATTTCTTGGAGAATATGATTGCGCATTGAGCGCAGGGATCATGACAGCAGTAAAGGATGACTACCAGGAGGCGGTTCGTGTGCGAGCGATTGCAGACCCCGACATGGAAGACGATGCCATTCAGCATGAGAAGCGTCACTGGGGTAGCAGCCAAGATGCTTGGACGTATGCTCAGTACTTGGAGCATGTGCAGTCCCAGAGGCCTTACGACCACATCGACCATCAAGGGTTGTTTGCGGCTTCTTTGTGGAAGAAAGCGAAGCCGCAGCGGTGAGTGATATTCAGCGCGGTTTCAAGTATTCGCCCTAGCCCAGAAAAAAAATTCGGTGCTTTGTTGCGTTGCCCATCCGAGGCATTCCAGCCAGCACAGCAGGCCATGCATGTTGATTATGTGCGTGCAGTGTGCAGCGAGCTACCAATGCGATTTGCACGGGTGCACGTATGTATTTAATCTCGCTTCGCCCTCACATGGAGGCGATGTGCGTCACATTTGTAGCATGCGTGACATATGGAAAGCATGAGGTTCATAACATCAGCATGCCTGTTGCCCAAACTGGGTCGGCGATGTGGTATTTTGGTATGGTGCGTTTGCGATGAGTGTTGCTCAGGGTCTTTGGCCTTGAAGTGATACACCAGGGTCGTAGGCCATGGAACAGCAATTGCGCCCATAAGTTCTGCAGCTCGTACGGCGGTTGCGCAGATGGAGTGACAGTGCAAACATTGCTCCCAATATCGCCCCTATCCTTTTCCATCACCTGGCTCCTCTCCCCCGTCTCCTCGCCCCTAATCCCTCCGCCCCCTCATCCTTGCCCGTCCCTCCCCTCCCTCCATCCCCTCCACCTCCGTTCTCATCCTCTTCCTCATCCTCCTCAGACCTCCGAGGTCCTTCTCCCCCCGCCGACGGCGACTCCAACATCAAACAGCTCAACAGCAAACAGCTTAACATCCCAACACCAAACAGCTGAACATCAAACGACCGAAGCACATTATCCCAACATCAAACAGCTCAACATCCTCCTCGTCAGCCTCCTCCGAATGAGTGCAAGTGCTGTTTGGGTCGCAAAAGCCGCTTCGGCGCGAGACCCATTATTGGCTTCAGAGTTTCGAGGATATCATTGCCGGGGCCCTTTCATCATATGGGGCGTCGTAAGAGATCGGTTTCAATGATGCGCAAGAGCACGTTTTTGTTTCACTATTGTGCAGCCCGATCAGCTGAAACATACTGGTCTGAAAGCTGTGGGGAGCAGACGCATGCTGACTGCGCAGCCCGATCAGCAGAAACATACTGGTCTGAAGCTGTAAGAGGCTTCCACACGCGGGCATTAAATCTCTGAGTATGCTACCTCCTCACACGTTGTCGAAGCTGGGGGCGTTAGGCCATGGGCCTCTCATAGCCCTGCTTTGTGCCATACGCTGCTCCCTAGCCTGACACATGTTAGCCTCGATGCTGCACATATGGTTTTCCTGGGTCCAGAGGGTCTCTACAAGCAAATTGCGATAAGACGCCACATCTGGAGGAAAGACGAGAGGCCCGTAGTCTCCAATCAACATCTTCCTGGCCTGGTAGAGTTCAAGACGATGGTCCGCAAACGTGCTATTCACCATAAGGATCGTCTTCGCCATGCAATCCAGGAATGCTGAAGTACTTCGGAGGACGCCGACCCCCCTTTCAAGGTCTCTCTTAGCATGCGCTTTCTGTGTGGCCTCCTCATTGTCATCACGGCGCTGCCGCTTGCCATCATAAGAGTCACTCTCTGGCTCGATCCCCCCACATTCTCCTCCTCCTCCTCTTCCCCCTCCTCCTCTTCCTCCTCGTCATCCTCCTCCCTCGCGCGCAAGTACTGCTTGGGTTGCCGCAGCCGTTTTGGCGCCAAACCCTTCCTGAGGAGCTTGCAATCCTCTGTTTTCTCTCTTCGAGTCTGACTGTCTGAGAGCATGGCGCCCAGGGGCCAGGCTTCTTCTAAGAGGGCGACCCCCAAGGCGGCTGGCGCCCAGCCGCCCGCCCGCGGCCGCGGCCGCGGCCGTGGTGGCCGGGGCCGCGCCGACGACGTGAAGGCGGAGCCGCCGGCGGCGGAGGTCAGCGGCGCCGCGCCTGGGCTGGAGGACGCGTCCCTCGACAGCGTCGTGAGGGGGACAGGCGGAGTCGGCGCGAGAGGCGTGGCGGCCGGCGCTGTCGCAGCCAGCCTGGGTGGGGGCCTCGGCAGCGTCGACAGTCTTGTCACGGACGAGGGGTCGCCTTCCTCGGTGCGGTCGCAGTCCAGGCAGGCCCCTGGTGCGACTGCCAGCAGCTCAAGCGGAATCACGCAAAGCATGAACAACTCTCTGATGAGCCGCGTCACGGCGGCCAAGCAGATGATCGTGGGCCACCAGGACATGGGCAACGTCGGCACGAGCCTTCCGCTGCCGCTGCCTTCGCGCGAACAGACGGACGTCAGCCTGACGTCGACGATCGCGCCCTTCGATAACGATACCAGCCAGGCGTGCCTGAATACAGCTAAGACGCACGGCCCAGTTGGATTCAACATCTTCCAGTTGGACTTGCACGGCAACCCCGCGAAACGGGCCCACGCGAATCTCAACAAGCTGAACTCTCTGATCGACGTGGTCTACCAGAACGGATTCAAGGGCAATTTCCCTTCGACGTTCACGGCGACGGTCAGCATCGCGGACCCTGCCGTTCCCATCGCGGATATGTTCGGCAGCTTGGTGACGGCCTCCCCCCCCGAGATCATCTGGGCCGTCGTCATCGGATCGGCCAAGCTTCTCGAGACCAGCCCCACGCCGGAGCAGGTGGCCATGCTGAAGCGCGCGCTGATCACCTTCCCAGTCACCTTCAACGTCGTCGACGGAGGACCGCCGGGGCAGCAATACCCCGCCCGAGTGCGCTCGTGCATCACGGGCGGCCTTGCCTCCACATGCCCTCTGTAGATTGGGTTTCACATGTTTTTGATATATCAGGTTTGTATGTTGTTGCGTTGTTGCTTTAATGTCGTTTTTGGCTACTTCAAGCATCGAGTGAAAACGCAGACTAGATGCGACTTTGCCCAGGGCTTGTTATTGGTTTGCGCGTGATGTATGTTCGGCACGTCTCCCAGGAATGGACTCGTACTGGGCGGCCCATGGGTTGCGCGAGAGCATCGCCGGCATGGGTGACGCGGTCAAGCGCGCGGCAACGCAGAGATTCTTCGACGTCATGGAGAGCAAGGATGTGATCGAGACCTCTGTCGGGCATGAGGTGGGCGCGCAGAAAACGGCCAAGATGTGGGCCGAGAAGGTATCCATGGCACCGAGCTCAGAGAAGATTTCGGACACGTACGTGGACGCTTGCTTTACTGTGGGGGCCAGGCTCATGAACAACCCCTATACGCAGAAGATCGCGGTGGAGGCCGACTCTACTGGGGTGACGCCTTTCGACAGCATTTACAAGTACGAGGCAGTGGTGAAGAGGGCGCGATCGAGTAGCCTGATCCACTGGTGCACTGCTGGGCTGCTGGACCTGGTGACCTCCAAGATGACATCGGTGGGTGAAATCAGCCTTCGCCAGCTGACTGGTCGGGGACTCCCAGGGGGGAAAGGACTGCTAGACCTGCTGATTGCCAAGAACGAGCTCGGGCACTGCTTCATCACGAAATTTCGGGCGATGGGTCTCAACGCAGGGGCGCTCCAACGGATGGAGGCATGGTCAGTCGGGCACGACGCGTGCCGCACCATGGTCGGGTACAAGGCTGGCGAGAAGGACGTGTCCTGGCGCACCGCTATGAAGCAATCCTCTAAGTTGGCCATTTCCGTCTTCGAGGAGTGCCTTTTCAAGGTGGACTACGATTTGCAGATCAAGCAGCAGAAAGTCCAGGGCTCGCCGGTGGGGGGGATTCTCGACAGGTCCCCGTTGAAGGAGAAGATCGACGCCATCTACACGGCCCTCGTGGCGGAGGGAGACGCTGTGCCGCAGGATGACGCCACCGAAGTCACGATGCAGGACCTCGTGGACTCCGACGAGGAGGATGAGTTCACAGGGGACCCGATCAAGAGCAAGCTGACGGATCCCAAACTGCAGGATGCGCTGAAACCCTTTTCGAACTTCGTGAAGAACAGATACAGCCGAGTTGTGAAGCTCATCGTGGACCCTGGCTCCCCTACAGGCGTGGCGGAAGCGCTTTCAACGTGGTGGAAGGGGCTCGATATGGAGCTTGGCAGCGACCAGAACGTCGTCGTCATCTACGACACCAAGCTGTCTGGGCACCCGAATGCTCGCGGGCATCTCCGCATTAATCATTTCAGGGACCAGCACTACGACCGCATGATCAAAGGATCGCTGGCTGCCCTGTGTCGCGACGATCAGCCGGACGATGAGATGCCCTGGAACGTAATCTACAACATCTTCGACGGCGGAGTTCACGGCAACGAGCTGAAGTTCGGCGAGGCCTTCCAGGGCAAGGATGGGAAGGCGCTCAAGAAGGATAAGCGCATCCTCTTCCTGCAGACCACCGAGAAGTCCTTGAAGGAGACTAAGGGCAACTACTCTGGTGTCTACGGGCTCCCCACGATGGAGTTCGTTTTCCAGTTCAGCAAGGGCTCCGAGATCCCCGAGAAGAAGAAGCTGTACAGCGAGGGCACCAACAAAGACCCAGTGATTGGAAAGTTCGACAAACCAACGAAGACCGATACGCTCACGTGGACGGTCTAGCACAGCGATAAGCCGAGCTTGTACGGTTCGGCGTGGATCCTGGCCGGAGGGGCAGTCGCCGGTGACGATGCCAAAGCCGACCCTGGGCCGAAGGGCAAGGACATGGTGCCGTTCAACTACCATGGCATGAACCCGCACGTCTACGACGAGGTCACCAGCGGCGTGAACGGCGTGGCCAACATCGACCTCACGGGCTGCAACGGGGTGCACGCGATGCACTCGCTGATCAAGGACGTGCCGTACTTCGGAGTGTGCTACACTGAGGAGCAGAAGGTATAGCGGTCAGATAAACTATCTCCTCCACCTCCCCCTCCCCCTCCCCCGCCCCCCCCCCCCCCCGACGGCCCATGGGCTGAGTATTGTAGGGTCTGTGCCATGAGGTAGGATCATGAGTGATGAATAAGAGAAGCTCTGGATTGGGTCTGTTGGCAGGGTCGGGGCAGTTAGCTTTTTTGTTGTTTGTTTTCAGCGATGGGGCCGACGGCGACGACGACGACGTCGACGACGACGACGGCGGCGACGCTGACCCTCACCATCTCGACCTCCAAACCTGCATTCCAAACCTAATGCTGATCCCAATGCAATCATGCCGCCCCTTGTCGTGGCTTGTTTCGTTATTAACCCTCCACCCCCTTATTAGCTCGGGTTTGCTGTGCCCTGAAGGTTCAGATGGAAAAGTTTCTTCAGAACACGATGTTGAAGCTGATGCGCGCACCTGGCCACCCGCTCTTCGACCAAAGCTTGTCTGATATAATCAACAAGAAAGATGCGCCGACGCCGGGCCCGAAACAGCCGTCCGAGGAGGACAAAGTCACGCCCCCGCCCAATAAGAAGCCCAAGACCGAAACCAGTGGGGGCGACTTGCAGAGTGCCCTCGCGGAGAAGCTTGCGACTCTGGATGCGTGAGTGGTCCGCCGGCGCCGTTCGCCCTCCTCTCAGTCTCAGATCCTCATCCTCCTATGGCGCTTCCTCGGCGCTTCTCCTCCCCCTCCTGCTCCTCCTGCCTCCTCCTCAGCCTCGTGCAGTCCCCCCTCTTGGCTCTGCATGCTCTAAAGGGGCAGCGATGCGCGACGGTGTAGCAAGGGAGCCCTGAGAGAAACAGCTGTTTCATATTATAGGGCGAAGCACCCCGCATGCGCTGTGATTCAGATTTCGCTCGAAAGACGTTTGGGGAAATAGGTTGCCCTCCAGAGGTAAACCTGGGCAAAAAACAAGTAACCGCGGCCATGGGCCGCCTTTGCCGCTCGAGGAAAATATGATCGTCCTCCTGTTTGGCCCTCCTCGACGGGAAGAAGACGTGGAGGAAAAGGAGAGGAGAGATGATGAGTGAGCGAGTGAGGGAGCGGGGCGAGGATGAGGAAATGAGGAGGATATGAGGAGGAGGTGAGGAAATGAAACGATGATAAGGAGGAGGAGGAGGAGGAGGAGGAGGAAGGAGGGAGGAGGGCGGAGAAGGAGGGGCGCGCCAACGGGCCTTATTTCGAGTTCGTCTTCACTGCGCAGGCCGCCCGCGCTTTTCTGCAGCCGGGGCCCTTCCAGGAGGAGGTGGAGGAGGACCTCCTCCTCCTCCTCTTCATCCTTCTCCTCCTCCTCCTGCCCCATTCCATTCGTTGTTGTTGCCCAGCCGAGCGGGGGGCGCTCTTTCTCATCGAGTCTCCCTCCCCTTTCAGGTCTCCCCCCAGTAGCTTCCTCCACTTCCTATGTTCTCTGGCCTTATCCCCCGTCCCCCTCCGCCCTCCTCCGCGTCGCCACTCCCGTACTCGTCGTCGTCATCGTCGTCGTCTGTCTTCCATCTTGTTGTTGGGCGTCTCTAGGTTGATGCCGCATGCTGCAGCCGTTTATGCCCAATGTGTTCAGGGTTGTTGCGGCCGCAGACAACTCAATACCAACATGGATTTGGATTGGGGACTTGCAATGGCGAGCGCTCCGCCGACGACGGGCGGCCGGGCACCCGCACAGGCCAAAGCTAAGCAGTCGGCCAAGAAAACCATTCAGAAGAAGCCAGCGGCTGCTAGCATCCACCAGCGGCCAGCGGCTGCGTCTAAGTATGCCAGGGGCCTTCCTACCGCGTCTAAGGGCAACTTCAATATGCCAGGCGTCACCCTCGTCGGCTCGATCTGCTCGGGCATGGGGGCGGGTCATTGGGCGCTCGATGCGATCCGTGGCTACGCGTTTGAGCACGTGTTCTGGTGCGAGAAGGACAAGAAGGCTCAGGAGTGGTTGCGGGCGAACGTCTATGTTGCCTATGAGTTTGATGACGCCACCAACGGCTTCGTGGACAATGCGCCCTACGTGGATATCCTGACCACTGGATTCCCGTGCCAACCCTTCAGCCTAGCTGGCCAACACTTGGGCACTGGTGACCCAAGAGGCAACGTCGCGAGGTACATCATCCAATACATCGAAAAGCATCAGCCTCGCGTGATCTTGCTGGAGAACGTGCCGGGCTTGGCGTCCAAACACAAGAGTACGCTGGACACCATCGTGAGGAAGATCAAGGCCATCGTTGACAATACAACGGGGGGGACGTGCTACGACGTGTTCATAGACACGCTCAACTCACTCGACGTCGGATGCGTGCCACAAAATCGAGAACGTGTCTTTATCGTGGCCGTCAAGCGCATGGGCCGGAGTGCCATCAAGTTCGACTGGCCAACGCTTGTGGCGCCGCTGAGCTTGGACATTATTTGCGACTACCCGCGCCCGCCTGTCGTGGATTACACCGCCTACCCCATGGAGATGTTCGGCCCTATGGTGCAGCGCCACATCTCGCAAGCCTTGGAGCGCATCAAAGCCAAGGCCGATGATGAAAACAAGTCAGCGACGGATTACGGCGTGATCGTGGATATGGGCAGCACGAAACTCAACATGGCAATCGGCTACTCCCCGTGCCTCACCGCTACCAGATGCAAGGGCCGCTCCTACATGGACCTGCAGACGGCGAAACGCTTGACTTGTAAAGAGATGATGCGGCTGCAGGGCTTCACCAACGACGAGATTGCTGGCATGGATTTATCATCGCATTCGGACTGGGCGCTGGGCTCCATGATTGGCAATGGCTCTACTAAGACGGTCATCCAGCGCATAATGAAGGCAGCAATCACGGCTGCCGAGAGGCCGTTCTGAGATGTTGGTGGACGGCGCTAGGGCACTACGCAACAATTAAGATGCGCCTGGCCATTGCCGGCGGGGGCGCATGCGTCTCGACGTTGGTCTCAGCGACTGGCGCTTTAGGAGGCCCTCAGACGCCTCCGACTGGGGATTGGAAACGCTGCAACATGCCTGTCTCGTCGCGTCGTCGTCGTCGCCGCCGCCGCCGCCGCCGCGGCCGCCGCCGTCGCCACCGCCGCCGCCGTCGTCGTCGTCGTTACGCTCCCTCCCGCTCCTCCTGCCTCCATCCCCTCCTCCACTTCACCCTTATCCTCCCCTCCTCCTCCGCGGACCTCTGTCCGACCTGGATCCCCCTTTTCTCTCGCCCTCCTCCTCCTCATCCTCTTCCTCCTGGTCCTCCTGCCTGAGCCTGGGTCCTTCTCCTCAGAGCCTCCTCCCCCTCATCATCATCCTGGGGGCGCCGTCGTTTTCTGCCAGTCGGGAGCGCCGCGCCGATATGCGCGCCCGATTCCTGCCAGTCGGGGGCGCCCCCGATGCCTGCCAGTCGGGGGCGCTCCCGATTTCTGCCAGTCGGGGGCGCCCCCGATTTCTGCCAGTCGGGGGCGCCCCCGAAGCCCCCCCGATTTCTGCCAGTCGGGAGCGCCCCGAAGAGGCTCCGACTGGCAGAACCGATTTGCTGGGGCACGGCATCTGCTCAGCACATCGTTTCTGCCGGCCGCCAGGGGGTCCAGCAAATCGTTTCTGCCAGTCGGTGGCGCCCCTGACTGGCAGAACCGATTTGCTGGCCAGCAAATCGGTTTTGCCAGCCAGAGCCCTTTTCGATAAACCCCTCATCGCTCCCTACTTGAGGGGGTCGGGAGCTCCCTACTTGAGGGGGTCGGGAGTGCTTTACACTCAGTTCGTCAACCAGTTTCCCCAACTGGTGCTTGCGCCCTGTGAGAGGCCCCCTCCCCAAGTTTCAAACTGCGCCTGCAAGACCGCGTCGCCGAAGGCCCCGCGAAATGTTCCCCAAACAGTGTTTGCACCAGAAACAATGACAGTGAAACGACGTGGCTGCCACCTCATCCCTCCCCCTCCTCCTCCTCCGTAGCCCATTTTGGCTAAGGCATCTCGTCTCGGCGAGGCTAACACTGCTGTGTATCTGTATATCCATTGACGAAGAACACGCCACTCGTCTCGCCATGGCTGATTCTCAGTATCAGGGCCTGACTGATTCTCTCGCAGGGGAGCTCGCCGAGGATTCCCAAGTTGGGCATGGATCATCATTGCATTTCCACGGCCAGGATGGCGATACCCTACCGCAGTTCAACCATCGCGACTTCTTGGAGGAGACACAGCCTGAGGAGCTGCCCGAGCCTGAGCCGCAGGCGCCACCGTCGTCTCAGGCGTCCCTGGCGTCGCGCCTTGTCCCAACTCCCTTGCGCGTGGTGGGCCCTGTGATCAGCCACAAGGCGGCGCGTCACTCGGTGATTGACAAGACGATCGTCGAGGTCGAAGACGAACCAGATCCGTCGGCAGTGGCAGCCATCAAGTCGCCGCCACCACCGGTGGCGACGCAATCACCGCCGCCAATGCCAGCCACCCACCAGTCGCCGCCGCAGGCAGCTTCGGCGGCCGCTAAGCCCAAGCCGCTGACGCCGCCGCCGACGCCGGCGACGGCCGCCACGGCGAAGGCATCGGGGGGCGCGGCGCCAGGGCCGCCGTCGGTGACAGCCGCGTCGCCGGCGCCGCCGGCGGTGAAGCCATCGCCGCCTTCGGCGGCGACGGCGGCCCCAGGCCCAGCATCCTTGCCGCCGCCCGATGGGGCCGAGCAGCGGGAGCTGCTGAGGGGGCGATTGACCGTCGACGTCGGCAGCGGGGCATCGGCGGCGGCAGGCCCAGCGCCGCGGGCACCGCCGGTGGCGATGGGCAGGAAGCGCCATGCCAGCGACGAGGAGAAGCAGCTGGCCAAGACGGCGGCGAAGCTGATCCGCGGCGAGCCTCGCGAGAGGCGCGCCGCCATCCAGGTGGCCCACGTCTACGACAAGCGCAGCTCCATGCCGCGCAATGTCCACGAGGTGTTTCGCATGCTGTGGCAAGAGAACGTCCGTTCAGGTTTCGTCGAGGGCTCGAAGAACGTCGTCTTCTCTGTGAACTACAAGATCGAGGGGAGGCAGGCTCAGGAGTCCATCGGAGACCAGCAGTATTGATTGCGGCATCGAGACGGGGAACAGCTACACCAGATGGCGCAGTACGCAGTGCACCCTTGGACGGCGAGAGGGTGCCAGACGCGCATGCCCGCAGCAACGCATTATTTGATTGCCTTGGTTAATCTTTCATGTTGCATGCAGCGTGTGGCGTACAGTTTGAAATTCTCTGCCGCTGAGCGGCGCAGCGAACCAGGTGCCGGGAGATGATATGACACCGCCAGAACCATCTCATCCTCATCGTCATCATCATTTCCATCCTCATCATCACCATCGTCAATATCACCACCATATCGACAGCCTCGCGCCCCCTACCTTTCAAGCCCCAGGGGCGCAACAAACAACGACTCAACAACAACCA
This sequence comes from Prorocentrum cordatum, assembly GCA_963575745.1. Classification (NCBI taxonomy): domain Eukaryota; class Dinophyceae; order Prorocentrales; family Prorocentraceae; genus Prorocentrum; species Prorocentrum cordatum. The sequence continues at coordinate 28,114 of CAUYUJ010007251.1, read as the reverse complement.
GCAACCGACGCGCGAGTTAATGTTGTGTCTTGGGGCCTCTTGGCCTATGTTGGAAACCGTCTTGAGCACTCGTGGGCCATCCTGGGCCATCTTGCATGCCATCTTGGGCCCTCTCTCGGAGCCATCTTGGGCCATCGTAGACGCTCTAACCCCGCGTGGCGAACGCCCCCGAACACCTCGGGGAGGGGCGGGGGAGAGTGAATACGTTCTGGGAGAGGAAAGAAGGACCTCGCCAGACCACCTGTGCCCAAAAGGCTGGTGGGATACATGATGGACCCCAAACTGTGGATTCCTACGAGCAGGCCCCCCAAAGAGTAATGCGAGTGGGCCCCGAACAGTTCTTGCCGGCGTGGACACCATGCAGTGCGTTGAACGGGCAACATACAACAGCCGACAGACGTACAAACGAACAAACGAGCAGCAACAGACACATCGCAGCAATACTGGCTCAGACAACCGAGCTGCGAGAGTCGCGTGGATACTGGATCAACGACTTATGACGACTCTCATTTCAGGATCCAACATCTCATTTGTTGACAAAGTGACGTGCTATTGTGCATCTAAGACGACTTGGATCCGTATCAGCGTCCCTCGGGGAACGAACCCGAACTACCCAGATGGGGTCGAGGTTGGCAAGGTCGTGCAGGCCATCAAGGATGACATTTCGAGTTACATGAATGCCACGCTCTTCGTCTACCCAATTCGCGACGGGGCCGCGTCGAACGACGCGGTGGAGAATTGCGACCCGCCGGGCGAGCCCAGCGGCGTGTCCCCTCTCTGGGACGAGTACGTGGTCCACAAGGGGACTCGCCTGTACATCTCCACCACGGAGTTCATGTCCGTGGGCAACTCGCCGCTGTCCCCGATTTCAGAAGTCGCTGGAGTTGACGTCGAGCCGTACCTGAAGTACCAGATGTACATCCAGGATCTGCTTAAGTGGGACACGATATTCGTGCCCAACCCAGCCTTTGGCGTTAAGGATCCTGGGGAGGAGGACCTGTGCACTACAGCGCTGATCGTCAAGAGGTGCTTGGTGTCAACCCTGGGCCACCCGAAAGGCGCTGTGAACGACCTTCGCCTGTTCAAGAACTCCAAGGGCTACGCGAAGAGGGATCCTATCGTTCACAGTCAGGTCTTATGGCCCAACCCGTGGTACTACGTCGTGCTCAATCCATCTGCGAAGCCCTGGAGGTGCTTCGATGATAAGGTGGCTGATCGTCAATGGCCATCGCCGGAGGAGGGTGACGCCGATGCCTGCGACCCAGGCTGGGAGGATTGTGGTGATGTCGAGCCTACTGCTTAGTTGGCTTAGCATAGCTGACCTGCGCGACAGTGACAGGCACGGTCAGTAAGCTTTTCTTTGCTGTAAGAGCTCACCTTGCGGGCTGACGCCTGCCCAACTCAGAATTCTCAGCACGACCGCGTTGCTTTTGCAACACCGATGCCTCGACGAATGAAAAACACATCGTCATTCCTCGCATCATCCTCCGCTATTTCCCCTTGACCGCCCTCCACGACGATAACGACGCCACGACGATAACGACGACGATAACGACGACGCGAGGGACAGCGAAAGATTGGGAGAACGGAGGGGTCGGATGAGGAGGCGGCCGGCGGCCGGCGGCCCGCGACCGCCGCCCGCCTTATTTCGACCTCGCCTTCACTGTGCAGGCTGCGCCGCGGCGTGCCACCCCGCGCCGCGCGCCGCCAGGGGGCGTCGTCATCGTCGTCTTCGTAGTCGTCGTAGTTTTGCATTCCTTCCCCCCCTCCTCCTCATCCGTCGCCGTCGCCGTCCCGCTCCCCTCCTTCTTCTCCTTCCTTGCGCCCTCGCCTTGTGAATCATGTCCCTGTGCCCGCTCCTATTTCCACCTCCTCGTCCTCCTCCTCGCCACCTCCCTCCCCGCTCTCCATCCCCTTCCTCGACGTCGGCGCAGTGGGCGTCGAGGTCCCCGCGCGACACGATGCGCGCTTCGTACATGCCTCGTGAAACCAACTAGACATCGTGCGATAACCAGTGCCCCTCCCGCGTGCCCTAGACGCGTCTTCTACGCACTTATGGCAAGATCATTGTCGACGCATGGGCCTCAAACTGTTTAGTCGCGCAACGGCTGCAGCACATAGTTCAGAATTGTGGTGATACAACAGGCATTAAGTGCAAGCGCTGCCTGGGGAATGATAACGTGGCCTCACTGCTCGTGCTCCTGCTCGTTTCTGCTGCTGCTGCTGCCCAAGCGTAGCCGTTTTGGCTATAAGATGGTGAAGCCTCAGCGGTTTTAACCTCCGAGCACGCTCACCAAAACGAGATGGCAGAAGAAATTTCTCTTATGCTCCGAGCAGCCGAAGCTGGGGTCTTGGCTGTTTTTCAAGGAAGGCGGCGTTGGTTGCAAAGCGTGCCACCTGAGAGACTCTCAAGACGAATTTGGGAAAGCCGTTGCCCGGTGCAGAGTGGAGCGCTTTGAGGCGCACGCTCAGTCACAGGCACATAAGGATAACGTGGCTGCTTTGCTCAAGTGCCCCCATTGCGTTGGGATTGCAGACGAGCTGAGGCGCGAGCGCGCAGCGCCGACCAAGTCTGAGTTTCTGCAAGTGCTGCAAAAACGAGCGCAGGGAGGCCCTCTCAAAGCCATCAGGGGCATTGGCCACAGCAAGAAAATCATGAAAATGCAGTTCTGTCTAGCAGAGGGGCTCAGGACAATAGATCGCGAACACATTCGCAAATCGAGTTCTCTTGTATTTCATGCTGATTCGAGAAAGCACAGGTTCACTGTGAAGTTCTCCGCTGGTAGAATTGACAATCTCTGCGTTCGTCGAGGTGTGTTTGGTCATTCCGACTTTGTGAAGATCAAGGCCCATCAACCCGATGCTGCGAGCGCATATGGAGAGGCATTGCAACAAACTATGACAAATTTCTGCACAGCTGGCCACGGGGCTCCTTATCTGGCCAAAGGCGGACCTCAGTCGCGTTTCGATCGAGACTTGTTCGAGCACATCAGGTACATACATGAAGTTTTCGATGCAGACGCTGATCCTACTACCCAGGCGTGTGGAGACATGGTGACGAATGCGTTCCACGACAAGCCTGGCTCGCTACTGCCCCGCACAAAGCTTCTGATGAAGGACGTCACGCACGCGGGAAGGAGGACCGTCCGAACCGTCCGAAACTCGCCCTGCCCGATATTTGTTTGACCTTCCCCTTAGCCCCGTTGAAACCTGAGGGGCCCCGTTGGACCTAAGGATTTTGTGTTGGGGCTTGGGTGTTTATTTTTGGTTGGAGTGGTGCCATGGCAAGGTTTTCTAAATAATGTGTCCCCAATTCTGCCCGCGAGGATCTCGGAGCGGCCATGGGGCGCAATCAAAGCGATCAAGACCATCGTTGACACCATCATCATGGATCATTCATCGGTAATCCAGCGGCTTAAAAACAGTGACGCGATTCAGAGATTGTTCCAGCAATCGATTGGGCAGAATCCAGAGAATGTCGAGCTCGCCCACGTGAGGAACATGTCGAACGCCAAGCATCGCTTTGACTCTGCCCTGCGGCCCCTGATTCGCTTCATTGTGTTTTTCGATGAGGTATGTTCGCTCGCTAAGAAGGTGAGCATCCTGCGGCACGGGGCCGAGCTGGCCAAGGACTTCAACGCTTTCATCGAGTTCATGTCTGGGCCAAATGGGATATCACAAGCACTGCTCATTGGGCTCATGGCGGAGGCCGGTGAGATATCAATCGAGTTCATCAGGTTTCTGGATTCGGAGGCGTGGGGCGCTGCTGACCTGAACTATGCCCTCGCTAAGTGGGCACGTAGAGTACATGTTCTGTTTATGCAACGGCAAGCCTTCTCATTGCCGAAAACGTGGTCTAAGATGTTATACGACAAGCTTGCTAAGCCAAACGTATTTCACATCAGTGGCATCCCTCGCCAGATAGGGTGGGCCGGAGCTTTGCCGCAAGCTGCGGTGGCCGATGCTTATCGACACGTTCACGCTTGGGTTTCTTTGGCTATCTCTGTCATTCACGCCGAATTTCCTGCGTGGAGCGTTTTGCAATCGTTTGCGATTTTCAATCCAGACCGCATTTGCAGTATTACAGGAATCGACCGAGATGCATGCCTCCCTCGTTTGGCTAAGCTGCTCAACTTGCCCGCGTATCACGTGAAGTGCCAGTGCGACGCCCTCCTGCCAGTTGCCGTGACAAAGCTGAGTGTGCCTGACTGCGGAACCACGTTCGACGTGTGGCGCGATATTCTTCTAAACTGTGGTGGCAGACACCGTGAGCTCAGAGAGGTGGTGCTGCGACTTGGGACATGGAGCGGCATGACTACATCTGGAGTGGAGCACGTGCACAACATGCAAGAATGGTTGTTGGATAGAAGACGCGGTAGCCTGAACGAGTCCGTCGAGAACGACGAGATGAAGCTCGTCAACGACCTGGATGCCAAATCGATCGATATTGTCTGCGACCTCGCTGCAACTGTGTGGGCTCATTTCTATGGGTCGCCACGCGCAACGGATTTCACCAAAGTGAACGGTAACGCAGGCCAGACGAGAACCTCGAACAAGAGATCTCTAGCGGGCCTGGCCCGGGAGCGTCGGGGCTCAGTCTCGAAGGCATGCCGACTAGTCGATGATGAGTCTATGCCGACCTTGGGGGACATGCAGCGAGATGCCACATTATCTGCTGCCCCAATCTGGGACGCCGCTATGACAACTGAGCTCCGATTCAATGAGGATAAGCGAACGGCCAATCGCATAGCCGGCATTCGGGACAATGTTGTCCTAGATGCAGAGACGATGGCAGGCGATATACCTCTTGAAGCAAGCGTTCGGGAACGCAAGATATCGCTTAGAGACGGCCGCTTGCGGGCAGCTGAACGAAAACGGGCTGCAACGGCAAAACTGGATTTGCAAATTGGGGCAGGGATGTCCGTTTACCTGCACGCGACAGGCGCAGAGAGGTGTTCGCAGTCAGCATCAGATAAGTGCGCTTCGTTGCAGCTCACTTTGGTGCATAGTGCACTGTTGGCTGATGTTATAGTGAGTTCTAACCCAGGGGGAATGCCAGATCCTATGAATTGGGCTTTGTTTTTGAAAGGTGGCACCGTCTGTACAGAGAGGTTTTTTGTGCATGGGGAAGGCGCCGCCCTCCGATTCCGAGGGTGCGTGTCCGTGGGAGGCACTGCCAGGAAACCTCGCTACGTCTGGCTGTCTCAGCGCTTTCAGGCGGAGCACGCGGAGAAATGTTCGGCCATGAGGCAGGCCATGGCCTTGCCCATATCCCATTGGGCTGAGCTTGACAGAGCTCAATGGTTAGTTTACGGACAGCGAGCTACAGCTGCTAAAAATTTGTCGGCGATCGGCGTTGTGGCTGAATCTCAGGCCGACGATGTAAGCGGCGATCGCTTACTGTTCACGCCGACGCAGCTGTACAAAAAGTTTGTGCAGATTGCGAACACAAGCGTTGGTGCCTGCCAGCACTGAGGATGAGTTTTGTGCGCCTTGCGGGGTATAGGTGCAAATGAAAAAAAGCATCCCCTTTCTCTCCTGGTCCTCCCCCTCCTCATCATCATCATTGTCCTCCTCCTCCTCCTCATCATTTCCTCCTCCAGGGGTAGCAGCGCGCGGATGAGGAAAACGACGAGATCGATGATAACGATTATTAGAGCTTCGTCGTCGTTACCATCATCATCATCACCATGGCCATCATCATGATCACCATGGTCATCGTCATCAACACCATCATCAACGACCTCTTCATCGTCATCATCACCACCCTCCTCGACAACATCACGACCACCACCGTTATCACACATCTAGAACCTTGGGGGAACATGTTCGAACTATCATGCAATTCGATCTTGTCATTTTGTGCCCCATCGGGGCCTATCGCGGGATATCCACCCGTCTTTGGTCTAGGGTGCTCGGGGGCTCTCAGGGGTGTTCACGCGAGCCTGGCATGCATGGGCCCCGTATTAGCCTTTCTTGTCGAGTGTTTGCGTGATGTCACTGGCGCGGGCGTGCGCCGCGGCCGCCGTCCGCCATGGTGGCTCCCAGGCTCCTCAGGCCGGCTATAGTTCGTGTGATGCCGCCGCCGCCGCCGCCGAAGGCGGAAGCGGCCGCAGCAGTCCCAGCAGCGGCGGAGGAGGCGGATGTGATCGATAATTTCGCAGGCGGTGCATCGGCGGCAGACGCGGTGGCGCCGGAGCCGCTCGCTCCTCGTGCCAAGTGGACGTCGAGGCCATGCCCCGCGCAAGCCTCTGATACGGTCGGTACCAGCGCGCGCGCGGGCTCGCGTTCGCGTTCGCGCGAGCGGGCCGCGGCAGACGCCTGCCCTGCCGTGCTGCCGCATCGTCCGATGCCTATGCCGAAGGTCTGTCATCCCAAGTTCCTGCCGCCTAAGTATCCTTCCAGAGCCGTGGCCATCGCTGCGTTGGCGAAGGAGCCACCGCGGCCGGCAAGGCAGAAACCTTGGGAAGCGCTCAGGGCCGCGCTGCGTCGACAGAAAAAGATGGAGACGGCCGATGGAGGTGCGAACATGGCAGATGGAGGTACGAAGAGGGAGGTACGAACATCTGGACAGACACCTGGACACCCCAAGTGCTTGTACTATCAGCTGTGCGAGGACGATGTCCAGTGCAGCGGCAACAAGCAGTCTCGGATTGTGCGGCGCGTCTTCCCCTCTGGGAAATTCGGGGACATCTGCTGTCAAGAGTGCTGGAACAATGTTACGAGTCAGGAAGGTAAGACGTCGCTCAGGTGCCAGCTGCTCGGGCATCCGAAGTGCACGCAGATGGTTCCAGACTCAGACTCGTTGGAGGACCAGGAACCAGATCATATTTGCATTGGCACCGAGGAGGACAAGCTCGTGCAGCACGTGTACAAAGGGGCACTCCTCGACGTGTACTGCGTGACGTGCTGGAATTGGTTCAAGAAGCGACCTGAATGGCATGATTTGCAGTGCACTAGCGTGGCCGATTGAATTTGGTTGTGAGTGTTTTCAGCGCGCATTTGGCGCGAGCCGGCATAGCACCAGCGTTTGATTCGTGTGGCTGGGAGTGGGCCACTAGCAAAAACATATCATCGCCATCCACATCGAACATAAACAACGAGACACACCAACAACACCAAACACAATGCAAATCGCAGGCGCACACAAAACCAACACAACGAACCACATCACTAAACATGCAACCTATCACACAACAACACACAGTACGCACCACACACACAGAGCAAACCAACAAACAACCAGTGGCATTCAACAACCACGCATTCAAACCAACAACACAATAACAACACAAACAACACACAAATAACTAACACTCATGCCGATAATGCCTAACACTCATGCAGAAGCGCGCGTGTGTTGATGTTGTGTTGCAAGCTTGTATGTTCTGTGTTTTGTTCGTTGCCATTTTGTTGTGTGTGTGTGTGTGTCCGCGTGCGCGCGCTGGAACATCGAAATCTTCGGCGAGACGGCGATTTTTTAGTAAATTGCGAGGACGTCTTCGGCGAAAGCGCGAACCTTGAACGTCGAGCGCGCGGTGTCTCAATACACTGCGATGAAGTAAGTCCCAAGGAAGGGCGCGAACCCTACGTAAATTGCAAAGAAGTCTCAAGCAGGCGGGGGGCGGTGTTGTTTTAGTCCAGGGACCATCAGCATGGTGCGTCTGCCGACAATGATGATGTAGACGGCGTTTGGGATGATGTAGACGACAACAATGGGAATGATCTTCTCTTACATAGTCATATATGATGCCCACGGTGGTTTGGATAATCATGGATGGTGATGATGGCGATGATGGAGACGATGGTGATGGTATGGTGGTGATGGAGGTGGTGATGGTGATGGTGACGATATGATCATGGTGATGGTGGCGATGACGATGAAGATCAATGATGAAGGTGATGATGATGCAATGCTGATGATGGTGGGTATGGGATACATGTGATACTTTTTAATGAAGGCGATGATGACGATGCTGACGGTGACGATGATGATGATGGTGATGATGATGACGGTGATGATGATGGTGATGATGCGGCGGTGCTGATGGTGGCGACCACCGCCAAGGGTCGGGCGACATACCCCCCCTGCTATGGCCAGCCAAGCCTTCAGC
>CAUYUJ010007251.1:10000-17500 GCA_963575745.1 Prorocentrum cordatum | reverse complement strand
GGAGAGGAGGAGGAGGAGGGGAGGGAGGAGGAGGAGGAGGAGGGGGGAGGGGAGGAGGAGAGGGGGGGAGGGAGGGGGAGGAGGAGGAGGGGGAGGCCGCGGCAGTTTTAGTGACGTCTGGGGGTCCCTGCGGGGAGCCCTCGCAGGCGGATGCGCACGGGCAGTCGCCGAGAAGCCGCGGGCCACGAAGGGGGCCGCCGCGGGCCACACGGGGCGCTCCCAGAAAGGGCCTCGCCTTCGAGGGATCGAGGGAGTTTACGTCTTCTCTCAGGAGGGAAACAAACACACAGACACAATGAGTGGTCGATTTGTGCGTTTTTACTTCTGTGTATGTGGGCCCCTTCATTCTCCTCGGCGGAAGGTGGGAATCCAGCGGAAGGTTGCGGAAGGCTGCCCCCTCAAGAGATGTACCGAAGCGAAACAAGCGGCACGAACATAAAGTTCGGCGCTCCGCGCGGAGAGCCAACAGTTTATGTTTGTGCTTATGCTGTTGTTTATGCTAGTGATGGAAGTATGTTTTGATCCAGGGCTTCCAGATGCCGCCACCTGGGGAATGGTGTTCACGGGGGCGAGTCGCGCGGCGCGCGAGGGAAGTCTGCATGACTCGGCATCTCGGATGCGCCCGTTGTAGGGCTGGGCCGGCTGGGCCGGGCACGAGCTGCGCGCGCAGGGCTGGCCTGCGCAGGCCCTTGAATGTATATCTACGGCCGGCCGCATGTGCTTTGTAAATATATATAGTCGATGGCCTCGGGCTGCTGCCGCCAAGTCGTAGGTTCACATGACTTCAACACTCCAGACGCGCTGGGAGCACCTGCAGGCAACCCGCATAATGTAAGGATGGGCAACCTTCCCAAGGGTGCCTTGCATCCTTGTCCCTTCGGCCCATTCTTGTTCGACAAAAACATTCACATGGCTCTCCAAGGCCCTTGCATCCTTACCGCGCGTCCTTATGATACGGATTAGCTGCATTCCAAAAACAGTACAGTGGAGACTCATGCCAAGAAACACCCTGCTGGCCTCCAGGGTGCCCTGGGTTTCTCGGGTTTCGATGGTTTGCTATGGAGAGCGTGACGTTCTCGCACCAGCAATCCAAGGACGCCCTGAGGTCTCAGGGCTGGGTTTCTTGTGGAAGGTTTCTTGTGGTCGGGCCCCCACTATATGATACGAGTTCGTGCTACGTGAAATCTTGGGGCCCTTCAGGGGTCCCGAGGCGCCCCAGAGCTGCTGCGGGAGTGGGTCCCCGGGGCCACCAGGGGGTAGTACCTTCCTTTGGGGCGCCAGCAGACAGGCCGATGCCACATTTGATGCGTCGTCTTTACTAGCCTTTCTAAGGCAAGTGCTCGACCAAGAGCCAGGCGACACCACCCCACCTGCGTGTTGAATCGTCGCGACCTTGTCGCGCACTCTTTTTCGGAGCTGCCTCGGTTCCCGTGACGAGACGCCGAGACTGCACGGGGCAAGAGCCTGAGCTTTCTACATCGGTGGGTCGTAGGCGGGGTGGCGTCGCTTGGCTTCTGGTCCAAGCGCTCTCTACTCTTCAAACTTTCGTGCCGCGCGTCCGCCGACATGCTCTGCGCACCCGTGGGGTGGGGACTGGGGGCCGATGATGCAGACAGGCGGTCCCGCTCGTGCCTCCTCGGCGGCCGAGCTGCTCCGCCGCTCCGCTGTCCACTTCGTGGGTGCTCCCTGTGCGTCGTCTGTGTCGCTTCCGCTGCTGCTGCTGCTGCTCCTGCTTTGCCTATTCCGTGTCCTCGTCGTCGTCGTCGTCGTCGCTGGAGGAGGAGGAGGAGGAGGAGGAGGAGGAGGAGGAGGAGGAGGAGGAGGAGGGTCGAGGATCCACCGTGCACCTGCACCTGTCTCCTCTTCCGCCCTGCGCCTGCCTTGGAGCACCTGCCAGCGGCTCTTGGGTTTGCCGCTCTGCCTCTCGAGCGCCACGGCCTCGGCAAGCCTCGCCCGACCGAGCGCGGCCCGGCCCGGCTCGTTCGACGCGGCCCGCACGCACGCGTCCGCATTGCTCTTATGTCGGGCATGTCTCTCTACAGGAGGAGTATTCAAAAATAGCCGAAGCATATGTTTGGGACGATTTCCCCACTACTATTGCTTGTTTTGGAGTGCTTTTTCGACTATTTTTGAAATATCTCTTCCGAAATGCGCCTGCAGGAGGACATGCCCGACCTAGCGCTGCTCCAGTGCGGCGCCCTGGGCTCTCCGGCCGAGGCCGCCACTGCCCAGGCCCTCGTCGCACCATGACATCAGGGGCACCGTTGTCCCTCGGTCATTGAAGGCAGGTGCTTTTGGGTTCCCAGATTCCAGTCTGCTTGAAGCGCCTTCCTACTCCAAGGATCGAGTAGCTTCACCTGTTCTCTCCTCCCAAGGGGGCGGGCGGACACCCTTTCAACGCCTTCCTGCTTCATGGTTCTGCCTACTGATTCCGACCGATGGGTAGTGGGGGACAGGCACAGGGGGGGATGCATCGACCCCAAACCGCCCATGAATCGCCGACAGGGACCCGATATCCCATCCCGCCTGGTGCGGATTCGCTATTGGGGGTCTGTCACCGATCTATCGGCGTCGCTGTCGCCGATTCCAGGTCGATGTCCCCCCCCGAGCCAGTTCCCCCTTTATCGTTTTTCCTCATAATCGGAGGCCTCGGGTAGGCTTCCGTAGACGGCCGCTGGGTCCTGGTGACACGCTCATGAGAGGAAGGAGGACAGGATAAGCAGGTGACATGTTTCCAGTAGCGGATTTGGAGCCTGAGCGAGTTCTGGAGTTGGGAACTAGGACGACGGACTTGTCCCATGATCTTCGTCTCATTCATAGTTCTCCGAGGGCGCCGTGACCATTCCGGACAAACTTCGTGATATGGATCCCTGGAACGCGAACAAGCCCAGTTCAAATGTCCTTTTCGACCAGTGCCATGGTGTGCTTTGGGCTGGTGGCGCTGATATTTGTCGCACACTCTTGCGGTAGTGGTTCATTTTGACGTCACAGGCCTGATGCGTTCATTTTTGTCAGTATGAGTTCACCGTGCTGTACTGATAGTACTGTCTTATCTTGTAGGACTCAACGAGTGTACTTGCTACCGCGGGTCAATGGAAACCACCATCCCATCTCATAGCCTGGCGTCCCCCACAGGACTGACCGACTTTTGTTCGACGACACTTAATTTAACACGCGCGCTTCCTTGAATGGCGACGGCTAGTCCAGGCATCCATACCAGTCTTCCTCAGCTTCTCCAGCGTCTCCCACCCACACTTGCATGTTCTGCTTCTTCATTTGCACTGTGTCCCCCATCATCGACGTCACCCCAACATACTAATACTACTTGTGCGTCGCCCCCCTAGGGGCCACGCGCGCACCGAGAAATCTTATAGTATATGCGCCGGGGCGGACGCTTTCTGGCCACACCGCTGGGGAAACGATATTCTACAAGATGGGTATACTACATGTTTGGGTCGGACGCGCGCCTCCACGGAGGACACATAGTATTAGTATGTCCCTGGGCGTCCCATATCAGCTCGATAAGCTGGACTAAACGGGTATCTGGCCTCCGCTCTGTCTCTCTCTCTCTCTCTCTGCATCCCCCGTGGTGGGAATATACATCTATGGGAGATCCTGGCCCCAGGGCCCCAGGCCGGCCCGGGGGCCATGATATTTCCGCAAATTTCATGGCGCCTCGTCTTCTTTCATTACGTCTCTGTCCCCCCCCGCTGGGCCGCGCACATGCCGCCGGTCATGATTTGCACCCCCCCCTCTTGGATGCCCCCCTCTTGGCCGACCCCGGCCCCTCCCTTGAACATTCTTGTTCCCCCCCCCCCGGGCGGTTCTCATGGAGGCCCCCAAGGCTTCCGGACCGCCCGAGAGCGCTCCAAGAGCGACCAGGACAGCCTCCAGACCGCCCAAGAGGCCTCCAGGACGCCACGACAGGTTTCAGAGCGCTCCGAGACGCCCTAAGGTGGTTTCGACAAGACCCAAAAGGCCCCCCAACAGGGCCCCAGGAGGCCCAAATCGCCCCCTTCCCTTCGGAAAACGTTTATCTTGATCATATTCGCTGCTTCCGATCCCTAACGGAGTCCAAGGCTGCCCAAGAGGCGCCACAGGGGGCCCCAAGAGGCTCCAGAGGACCCCAGGACGGCCCAAAAGAGCCCCGGGGGGGTCCAGATCGGTGCCTCTGGTTCGCATGGGGGACCCAGAGGGCCTCCGCGCGCCAAACGAGCCCTCAAAGGGGGCCCGGAGGGCACCAAAAGGGGCCCTCATGGGGGCCACAGAGCACCGCGGCGCTCCCAGCACGCCGACCACTGCTTCGAAACCGCTCACGTGGCTTCCGCGACGCCCCGAGAGAGCTTCCAGCTGATCCCCGAAGGGCAATACCAAAGGCTGGAATAACGAATTCGTTAAATCATCTGCGCCCAGGCTGGTGGGATTCTTCTTTAGCAGTATGACTCACGTATGCGGGCTTAGTCGGGAAAGCAAGTCTCTCCGTGGGACAGGGTGACAAGGCAATCGCGCCAGGGATCTGGAGGTGGCTGGAGAGGGCATATATCTACATCCCCAGGGCGAAAGTTTTTTCCTCTTGGGCCCGGAACGAAGGTTTGAAGTCTTAAGCAGACGCGTGTGAGATACCAGCCGTCGGATCCAATGAAGTTCGCGCGGATCCAATTTTGGTTTTGGTGTGTGTTTCGGTGGATCCGATTTTTGTCCGCGCGGATCCGATTTCGGATTTGCTGGATCCGTGTTCGGTCTTATTTTTCACGGCGGATCCGATTTCTACTTGTTTAAAACTTATATTATTAAATTAAAACAGGGAACCGGAAGAAATCGGATCCGCGGACCCCGCAAACCGCCTGTGTTAAGATTCTACGGGGGATGGGGGGTTCGGTAATTAATTTTCCACGATGGGCGCTGCGTCGTCTCGCGCACTCCCATCAGCTCCCCGCGCCAGCGGGTCCCATTCAAAATGAATACATACATTCCTCTCACCCCGGTTGCTGCAAACAGCTCGTCTGGTCGCCGTCCGTTCCGGCGCCGACGTTGTCTCGCGAACTTCTCATGGCCATTTTCACCTCAAGAGGAAAGTCTTTCGTCCTGCGTAAGTATATGTATGTATGCATGTATGCATGCATGCATGTCTGTCTGTCTGTCTGTATGGATGCATGCATGCATGCATGCATGTATGCATGCATGCATGCATGCATGCATGTACGTACGTACGTACGTACGTACGTATGTATGTATGTATGTATGTATGTATGTATGTATGTATGTATGTACACATGCATGCATGCATGCATGCATGTATACATATATGTACATACACCGGTATAACATATTTTTGTGTATCGGGGGGGGGGAGAGAGAGAGAGAGAGAGAGAGAGAGAGAGAACGATAGAGAGAGATAGACAGAGAGAGAGAGAGAGAGAGAGATAACGAGATACTATAGAGGGATACATACATCTAGTTATATAGAACATATACAAGAATAAGGATATATACAGACAGCTCGACATCTGAAAGAGCGTGTTCTAACCGCTGCTGGCGGAAAACCGGGGGGGGTCACTACCGGTTCGAACCCCTCCCCCCCCCCCCCTCCACCCCCCCCCCCCCCCCCCCTCCGGAAAACCGGGGGGGGTCACTACCGGTTCGAACCCCTCCCCCCCCCCCCAGCTCATCATGAAAAGGGGGGGGGTCACTACCGGTTCGAACCCCCCCCCCCCTCGAAAACCGAGTGGGGGTGCGGACAGTGGTGGGGACGGTGTTGGTGGGGACAGTGGTGAGGGGACAGCGGGACAGTGGTGGGGACAGTGGGACAGTGGGACAGTAGGGGACGGTAGTGGTGGGGACAGTGGTGGGGACAATGGTGGGAACAGGGGGGACAGTGGACAGTGGTGGGAACGGTGGTGGTGGGGACAGTGGTGTGGGGACAGTGGGAATGAGGTGGAAACACTGGGACAGTGGAGGGTACAATGGTGGTGGGGACACTGGTAAAGGCGTCGGCGAGGACGGCGGTGGGACAATGGGACAGAGGTACAGTGGGGACAGTGGTGGGGACAGTGGGGACAGTGGTGGGAACAGTGGGACAGCTCAGTGGGACAGCGGAGGAGTCAGTGGGACAGTGGGGACAGTGGGGATAGGCAGTGGTTGGGTCCGTGGAGACAGTGGGGAGAGTGGAACCGTGGTGGGAACAGTTGTGGGAACAGTGGGGACAGTGCGACAGTGGTGGGGGCACTGGTGGGGACAATAGGGACGGTGGTGGAACCAGTGGGGACAGTGGTGGTGAGGACAGTGGTGCTGGGAACACCAGTGGGGGATGTGATGCGGACGGTGGTGGGGACCGGGAGTCGTTTGCTGGCGGTGAGTAGGGGGGGGGGGGGGAAAGGGGAAGGGGGGGTGCGAACCGGTAGTGGCCCCCACCAGTTTTCCGGATCCGGAGGGGGGGGGGGGGGGGAGGGGTTCGAACCGGCAGTGACCCCCCCCCGGTTTTCGAGGAGGGGGGGGGGGGGGAGGGGTTAGGGGAGGGGGGGGGGTTTGCCGGGGGGAGAGGGGGGGGGGGGGGGGAGGGGTTCCAGCAGGGGGGGGGGGATTTTCGGAGGGGGGGGGGGGGACCCCGGGTTCCGGAGGAAAAGGTTGGCAATTTTCCATAGTAAAGCGGCGGTGGATCACGCTCTCTCCGACATCTATAGAGATGGAGGGAGAGAGAGAGAGAGAGAGAGAGCGACACACACATACATGTACACATATATATATATATATATACATATATATATATATATATGAGAGAGAGAAAGAGAGAGAGATAAAGAGAGAGAGAGAGCGAGAGAGAGAGAGAGAGAGAGCGATACAGAGAGAAACAGAGAGAGAGAGAGAGAGAGAGTAGGAAACGCATGGGGGGAATCATCCGCCCCTTCGCTCCTGTCCCCACCCTGCTGCTCGGGAGAGATCTGTGCCCAACCGATGCCCACCGAGCTGGGCAGTGCAGGACTGTGCCCGCGACTCGTCGCCTCCTTTGCCGCTTCCTCCAACTCGCCTGCGGCTGGCCGCCCATGACGGTGGTCGACGCGCGGCAGGAAGGCCTCTTTCGCGCAACCTCTAGGACTGGGAGCCCGTCGGGATCGACTGCCGCTCCGCTGGGCCAGAAAAGCTCACCGCCGTCCCGGTGCGTTTCTGGGCCTCCCCGCAACTGCCACGGGAGGGACCTCGGCGACTCGCCCTCTCCGAGGCCCACGCCCTCCCCGACCCGTCCTCTGCCCGCCCACCGTGACGGGCCCTGGTGCGCAAGCCACGTCGCTTGGTCGTCTGGGGAATTCGGTGGACAGAAGCCCCTGCGGTGGCATCGCTCGGACGTGTGCATGTTCTCGCGGCGGGGATTATCGAGGATCGAGGAGCATCCTGGATCATCTTGCGACAAAAGAGTAACACGCACGAAATCGACGAATGCACAGGGAGTGGACGTCCGAGCGACGGCGAGTTCCTTCCCACATCTTCGGAAGCCGAGGCGTCTGG
>CAUYUJ010007251.1:0-5000 GCA_963575745.1 Prorocentrum cordatum | reverse complement strand
AGCTTCCACTCTTTGACCGCGACGAGCTCGTTCCTGATCGCGTCAAGGTGCTCGCGATCACGCGCGCCGTCACGCGGGCCACCATGGTCATCATGAATGTCCACAACCACGACGTCGCCGTCGACGAACGCCGCAAGATCCAGCAGGCCTGGGATCCTCTGGCTCCCTGATCCCCCCCTCGCCCAGTCGACGCTGGCGGCCTGGGGACTTGGCCCCGCTGCAGCGTGCACAGCTGACGCGGCCAGCCCAATGTTACTGCCAGCGATGGTCTCGAGGATCGTCATGGCCTTTCATATGTACAACGAACTGAAGCTCACTACTAGCGCCCGCGCCGCATCTGTTTCGCAAGCAGATCTAGTCGCTTCGCGCCGTGCAGCACTCGCACTACTATATAGGTAGAGGAGCTAGGCCCGAGCACGCACCCGCAGAGACGAACTCATTTGCCCTTTTCTCGTTCGTGCTCGTGTTCGCTTGCCCTCTTCTTTTTTTCAAGGTATCCTGGCTCGTCCTCCTCCTCCTCCTCCTCCTCGTCCTCCTCCTCATCGTCATCTCGCTCTCTGCCGAAGGCCGCCGAACGCGCGCGTTCGGCGCGCCTCGTTCCTCCCGCTCCTCCTCCTCCTCCTCCTCCTCCTCCTCCCCTTTCCTTCTTTACTTCTTCCGCTCATTATCCTAATTCCTCCCGCTCCTCCTCTTCCTCCTCCTCCTCCTCCTCCTTGTCCTCCCTCTCCTCCTAGTGCTTCCTCTTCCTCCATCTGTCTCTTCATCCTCCGAGTTCCCCTGCCTCTCCACCCCCCCGTCGTCCTCTTCCCCATCCTCTGCGTCCTTCCCTCCTCCTCTGCCTCCCTCCCTTCCGTCATCTTCCAAAAGCCCGCCGAAGGGGAGTGTAAGAGCAATTGTGTGAGTCCCCGCAGCAAGGACGATAGGACATGATGAGTGTTCCAGCGTAAGCCGCCTGCCCCTACCAGAGGCGAGGCCGAGGTTCTAAATGGGCTTTAGATCTTGAGCCAGGTGCGATCACATGTCCAATCCAAGTCCTTCCCGGGTCTCCAGCCCACCGTGGCAGGGACCTGATGCCGGGCTACGCCGACGTGAGAGCGGTCTACGCTTGCGCCGGCTTCCAGCCAGACGCGACCAGCAGAATGGCGCCGAGGGAGCAGGACGAGGAGGATGAGGGGGAGGAGAACGAGGGAGGATGAGAGAGAAAGGGGAACAGGATGCACTGGCGGTTGGGGGAGGACAAGGGGGAGGGGAGGGGGAGGGGGAGGCAACACAAGAAGGACGATTAGGAATGGATGCGGAATAGATGAGGAGTGGATGATGATAATGATCATGCTGATGATAAGGATGATGTTTTTTTTGCTGTTGATGGTTTTGATGATGATGATTCCGGTGATGATGATGCTGATGCTGATGATGCTGATGCTGATGCTGATGCTGATGCTGATGCTGATGATGACGATGAGGATGGGGGTGATGATGAGGATGATGCTGAAGATGATGATGATGCTGCTGCTGATGATACTAATTCTGATGATGATGATGATGATGATGATGATGATGATGATGATGATTGTGGTGGTGGTGGTGGTGATGGTGCTGATTGTGATGATGGTTATGATGATGATGATGATGGTGGTGGTGGTATTCCCGATGATGATGATGATGATGATGATGATGATGATGATGATGATGATGATGATGATGATGATGATGATGATCATGATGATATGAATATGCATCTGACGATGATGATGTGGCTGATGAGAGCGAGTACTATGCTGATATCAGGACGACGATTATGATGAGGATGACGATGGACATGAGGAAGGTGATAGCGATGATGATGATCATGATGAAGAGGATTAGGATGGTTAAGAGGAAGAGAAGTAATATTAGCAGAAGGAGGACCATCATGACAGCGCACCTATAAGTGTCTTTTTTTTTAAAAATAGGATTGCCCTATAGGAGTCCTACCTCAAACCCTACTAATTGGTCCGTTGCTCCCTCCCGAATTCCTTTGCCCCCCCCTAATTCTTATGGCTATGCCTATGCCTATGTCTATCCCCCCCCATTTTTCCAATGGCACCCCCCCTTATGTATGCTTGCTTGCTTGCGCGCTTGCTTGCTTGCTTGCGTGCGTGCGTGCGTGCGTGCTTCCTTGCACGCTTGCTTGCTTGCTGAGTTGCGGATTCTAAGCATGCTCGATTCCTCTGATTCCTTGTTAGGAGTCGTCTAATCTATTCGGTGTCGACGCTGGCTGATGTTTATGTATAGGCAGACAGAGAGAGCGAGAGAGAGAGAGAGAGAGAGAAAAAAAAAAAAGAGAGACTGAGATAGAGAGATGACCATACTATATATATATATGTATATATATATATATAGATACAGTTGAAGAGAGGTACACAACACTGTACGTAGGTATGTGTGTATATATATGTAATTATGTATGTATGCTATGTACGGGGTGGCACGTGCACGCACATCTATTCCTTCTCTTATATTTTTACAAGCCGGGGGGGGGAAAACCCTCACCCCCCCGCCCGCAAAAATTGAACCCCGGGGATCTGGGGTTCTCGGGTTCCCTTGGACGTCCTCGGAAAAGGTCACCCGGCTTTCCGGGTCTCCATAAACGCCTTGCCAGCAGACCCAGAGCGATCCGAGGGGTCATCAGAAAGGCTCAAGGGAGGCCCCAGACAGCACAAGAGCGCTCCAAGAGGGACTCCAATTGCGTCAGGACGGCCCCAAAGACCCCCAAGGCACCCCGAAAAGCTTTCAAAGGGGCCTTCAAAGCACAAACATCGTCCCATTCCCTTCGTAAAACTTACATTTTTAGCATATTCGCCTTTCGGATTTCATCAGCTTTCAAGACGGTTTCAAGGCCCCCGAGATCGCCTCCAGACGCCCCAAAAGGCCCCCAAGGAAGCTTCAAGACGGCCGAGCCGGGCCCGACGATCGCCCACGAGAGCCCCAAGACAGCCCATAATGGAACCAAGAGGCCCCCCAAGGGCTCCCAGCACAGACCCAAAAGGGCCATGGGAGGTCCCCGGAAGTGCCCAAGATGGGTCCAAAGGGGGCTCCAGCGGGCCCAAGCTCCCCAAGACGGCCCAAGAAGGCCGGACGGCCCATGAAGGCGCCAAAACGGCCCACGAGGGCCCCGAAAGCACCCCCACGATGTTTCCAAATGCCAACATAAAGACCCCCAAGGCACCCCAAAAAGCTTTCCAAGGGGCCTTCAAAACACACAAATCGTCCCGTTCCCTTCGTAAAACTTACAATTTTAGCATATTCGCCTTTCGGATTTCATCAGCTTTCAAGACGGTTTCAAGACCCCCCGAGATCGCCTCCAGACGCCCCAAAAGGCCCCCAAGGAAGCTTCAAGACGGCCGAGCCGGGCCCGACAATCGCCCACGAGAGCCCCAAGACAGCCCATAATGGAACCAAGAGGCCCCCCAAGGGCTCCTAGCACAGACCCAAAAGGGCCATGGGAGGTCCCCGGAAGTGCCCAAGATGGGTCCAAAGGGGGCTCCAGCGGGCCCAAGCTCCCAAGACGGCCCAAGAAGGCCGGACGGCCCATGAAGGCGCTAAAACGGCCCACGAGGGCCCCGAAAACACCCCCACGATGTTTCCGAATGCCAACATTCATTGATTTTGCTCCCATGACATTTCGCATTGTGACCCAGTCGTTGAGGGTCTCGTGGCATGCACCGAAGATGCCCGAGGATGCCCCGTACGAGTTGCATGTGCATGTTCATACCCTTACATACATACATTTATATGTACATAGACACGCTGTATACACATAACAATGTAAGTATATTGTATACACCTAGACATTCATACGGAACGTGCATGCACGTGCGCGTGTATACATTCATGCGCGCATGTACGCACGCACGCATTCCGCTTGCGTGCAGAACTCAAAGGACCAAGGTGCATGGCGCGCAGCGCCAATGCAGTTGTGTGTATATATATACACATCTGTGTATGCACATGGAAAGTTCCAGAGAGAGAGAGAGACACAGAGATAGAGAGATAATGTGTGTGAGAGATAGGTATACTTGAAAACTCTCTCTCTTTCTTTTTCTGTGTGTCTGCCTGGCTGCCTCTCTGTCTGTCTGCCTCTCTACCTCTCTGTCTCTGTGTATCTTTGTCTCTCTGTCTCTCTTGCTGTCTGTCCATGTCCATCTGTCTGTGTCTGTGTCTGTGTCTGTGTCTGTGTCTGTGTCTGTGTCTGTGTCTCTGTCTCTGTCTCTGTCTCTGTCTCTGTCTCTGTCTCTGTCTCTGTCTCTGTCTGTCTGTCTGCGTGCCTGCCTGCCTGCCTGCCTGCCTGCCTGTCTGTCTGTCTGCTTGCCTTTTTTATGTTTTCCGTTTGTTTGTTTGTTTTTCTCCCTATCTCTCGATCTCTCGGACATCGTTTGGCTTCTCATTGCTTCCCTCTCCTCCCCGGAGGCCTGGAATTGGTCAAAAACATCCAAAAGCCTCGGACCGCTATCCTCGAATCTTCTGCTTCCGAAGCTGCAGCAGTGCACCGGGGTCCTGTGCCGTGCACTTGGGTCCTCGCGCGCTGGGGTCCTCGGCAGACGAAGCCAGATCGGCGTTGAGGGAAAGGGCGCAAGCCGAAACGTGCGCAACAGATCCAGCCCAAAGGGGGGGGCCTCCCCAGGGAGCGAGCGAGACAGGCGGAGGGGCGAGACAGGGAAGAGCAACAGGATGGCAAGAGTGAAGGGAAGGGGAAGCCAGGGGCCTCCTCCTCCTCCTCCTCCTCCTCGTCGTCCTCCTCCTCCTCCTCCTCCTGTTTCTTGTTTCCTGATGGCCTGAGGGTCCACGATCGCGGCCATTCCTCCTCCCCTTCCTCCTCCTCCTCCTCCGCCCCCTCCCTCTCCCCCTTCTCCTCCCCCCCCGAGGTGCCCGCGCGAGGCGGGGAGGAGGCGATCCCCGGCACCGCCGGGGGCAGCCGGCCGGCTCCTGCCTCCCCGGCCGGGCAGCCGCTCGCTTCGGCA
>CAUYUJ010007250.1:28716-43716 GCA_963575745.1 Prorocentrum cordatum | reverse complement strand
AGCATCACCATTATCCCCCTCCTCTCTTCCTCCTCCTCATGCTCCTCCTGCTTCTCGTCATCCTCCTCCTCCATCTCCAGGCAAGTCGGAAGGGCGGGCCGGGCGTTTCGCTTAAGACTTCCTTACAGCCTATGAGCCTGACGCTTAGAAGCTGGCAACAAGTTTCACAAATAGAGGGTGGGTCACTTCCAAACTGTGGTTCTCGCCCTAGCGCCGCGCACATTCGTTTGACAAAACATTGCAAGAGGTTCACTGGTTGAGGGCAGGTGGTTTTCAACGTGTGGCTCTCGCCTTAGCGCCGCGCGCATTGCTTTGACCGAGCTTCACAATTTGAGGGCGGAGGGTTTTCACAACGTGGCTCTCGTTTGAGCGCCGCGCACATTCGTCCTAAAAAACTACAAGAGCTTCGCGGATTGAGCGCGGGTCGTTTTCAAAATGTGGTTCTCGCCTTAGCGCCGCGCACGCTCGTCTTACAAATTCGTAAGAGCTTCACGGATTGAGGTCGGGTCGTTGTCAACATGTGGCTCTCGCCTGAACGCCTCACAGATTCGTTAAGAGTTTGCCAGGGATTCGCGGATTGAGGACAGGTGGTTTTCGAAATGCGAGCCCTCGCATCAGCGCCGCGCATACTCGTTTTTTGTAAGAGTCGAACGGATTGATGACGGTTCCTTTTCATAGTGTGGTTCCCGCATTGGTTAACTTCCAGGAATGATGTGTTCAAGCGATTCACCGATGTCAGGGCGCAACAATTAGGTTGATTTGCTGTGTTGAAGTTTCAGGAATGGTCATCTGGCACGGTTCCGGATCGTCAAGAAGCAACGGTCAGGTTGACTCGTGGCGTCGAAGTTATGAGAATGGTGCTTTGGCAAGCGTCAAGATTTCCACACGGATGTCTCGCAACGAAGCACCTCACTCAGTGGAAGCGAATAATTAAGTGGGGTCTGTGAAGAAGGAACTTGGAGGGATGGTGTATCCCAACATCGCTGATGAATATTGGGTTTACCCTCCTCCTCCTCCTCCACCTCATCATCATCATCATCATCATCATCAGCAGCAGCATCATCATCATCAGCATCATCATCATCATCCTAAGCCTCCTCCTCCTCCTCTTCCTCCTCCTCCTCCTCTTCCAGCTCCCCCACCTCCCTCCCCTCCCTCTCCTCCTCCTCCTCCTCTGGAGCCTCTGGAGCCTCGGACAAGTCTATCCCTCACTGGGTGAAAGATAGCCTGCAATTGTGGAAAAGGGGGCTCAATGGACAGGAAAGGGGGTCCCCACCACCTTCTTGCTGGTAGGGTCCTTCCCCTTCTCAAGCTCCTTCAGAGCTCTCCTGCCCCATTCGCCTGGCCCTCTGGGAGGGCACTCCTTAGCCAAGCCTTTCACTTGGCCAGTGCCATAGCTCCCACACCTCGCACAGAAGAAAGTAGACCCACACACCCACATTCGATGGGATGGGTGGGCCTTTGCAACAATCCTTGGGGTACCAGGGCATTGCTGACTGGTCACGCGTTCTCTTCGGAGCGAGCTCTGACCACACATACGACAGCCCCATCGACCCCCTTGCTTATGAAGGAGGTGCCCTTTATCCCCCTTTACAAGTTTGAGTGTACACAGTAATTCACCTGCTACCTTTTGCTTTTTCAGGCCTCTTCTGGACCTTTGGCATATCGTCTACATCTGGAAAACCTTGCCTGCTGAGATTATACAAAACACCTGACAGGAGTCTAACAAACTTAACCCCGAACTGCTCAGCGGCTCTGAGACGTTCGAGGATCTGGGGCTGGGACGGGCGCCCCATGGCTCCTAGCTTAGCATACCGATCGGCCTCAGAATTTCCAGCGTGCCAGTGCGGGGGAAAACCATTCCTACTCAGCCAAGCCCTGGATTTGTGGGACGGCATCCAGACCAGCTCAAAGCTTTCTCTCCCCACGTCTTCGATTTTCCAGAAAACCAACCTCCAAACCTCAAAATACGGCTGGGTCGGAACACATTATTTCAGCTCCTTTGTCCACGGACAGCAGCAAGTTCTTATGATCGGTGATGATGACCGCCTTCGGCCCCATCATGCACAGGGCCATATAAAAGGCGAAGTGTTCTGCTAGCCCTGCACTCTGTACCACGCCAGGCGTGGGACCATAACACACAAGTCCTGCTTCGCGGGATCCTGGAACCAAGGTGCAACAATACCATCCCGAACGGGTCTGCCACTCCACTACAGGGTTCAACCCCGATCCGTCGATGAAAATTTCCAACCCCAGATGGCCCCTGGGCCCCAGTCTTTTCTGGAACTTCTCTTCAGCCAGGGATCCCACGAGCGGTGGGGGGAATTCGTCTCGTCTCGAGCCTGTAACACCATATTCGACAAGCGGACAATCTCCTGCTTCCCGACTGATATCCACTAGCTCGGCCATATCAAAGTCACGCCGCCATGCAGCTTGACCATCACATTCATATATACGGTGCCGAATGGTGCCTGCCTGAGCTCCACAGCTTCGACACATGTTGGATATGGAGTATCTTTCACAATACAGCTTGCTCTGGGTCCAAAGGCCTCCAGCAAGATGAGTAACAACTAAATCTGCCTGGATATGTTCACCCCGTCCCCTCATGCGCTGCAACTCCTGCTTAATATGATCCAAATACGGTATACAGTCCAACCCAAAGTGCTTCTGCGCTTGGATCTCCTGGGCCCTGCGGAGGCTTCGATGGATGAGGCTCTTGAGGGTTTGGAGTCCTATCTCCAGGAGGTCCACCACGAGCCCCTGGCCATCTTTCCACGTCACATAGTCAACCGCCACCCATCCTGTGCGCACGAGGGTCTGGATAACTGCGCCAGCAGGTCCTATCACCGAGCTCCACCCAGCCTTGGACGCGGCCGCGGCCGCTTCAAATATGGTGGACAGCAATTTCCGAGGGAGCCACTCTTGTCGCAGTGCGGTATACCATGTCATGTCACTAGCGGTAACGAATTGACGACGAACGACGGGTCAAGGTCATACGGATCCGTCAATAAATACTGCACTGCACGCGAGCGCCCCTTAGCCTTCCCAAACAACGCCAAGGATGCCACAGCTCGTAGACTGCACAGGTCCGTCGTCGACATCCCCTGGACCCTTGTACCATACGTTGCTGCTGCCATCCCTCCAGCCCGAAAAACGCGTTTCAACCCTTTTCTGTGATGCTTGATCGAATGAAACCGACCTGCTCGCCTCCGAACGGACCAAATCCTCTGCCTGAGCGTCTTCTTCCCCTTCCTGAACTGCATCCCGAAATCGTGCCCGAGATTTTTCACCGAGGAATACGCTTTAAAGCAGTTCCTGGACAAAGCCTTCTGCAGCCTCTGGGCGAGCTGGTCACTCGAGGCCACAATCTGGCCCTTCTTCCTGGAGACGACCAAACCTAATAGCTCGAGACGACGACACAGGTCTGGCACAGCTGTGGCGATTTTCAGCTCCACGTTCCGCATGGAGCCTATCGCTTCGACGGTGATGTCATCTACCATCACATATAGAGTGAGCGAACTCCACCTTTCCTGCATATACCGCAAGGCATCGTGCAAAATGACCCTCAGGAGCGTCGTTGCAAACGAACAACCTGCCACGATCGATCTCGTGATCTGGATAGTGTCGGACACAATCTCACGCACCTTAACACGACGCTTACCACCATATACCATGAGCAAAAGCCTGATACGACGCAAACTGAAGTTATGCTTAACACACGCGTGCCACAATACATCGTGCGGGATCTTCTCATAGCATTTTTCCACATCTATCAGAGCCGGCGCTGACGACGCTTGTATTGCTCTGGCTGACTCGACCGACGCTGCTTGCTGCCATATCGCTCCCTCACAACTTCCCCTTTCGCCCCATAGATACATTTCAGCTCGTGTGTTCGCTCCCACTGTGCTGCTTCATACCTACGGATACGGCTTAATACTCTGATCGCTGTCGCCAGGATGCCGATGGGCCTGTAGCCGCCATCTGGCTTCTGCAAGAAGGCAATCAGCGACGTGTCGCACTGCGCTGGGATCAGCAAGTGCGTCTCCACACACGAAAGAAACTTGGCATGCACCTCGAGCGCCTGATCACTGAGCTTCCTCAGCTCAGCAGGGCTCCACCCATCAATTCCTACGGCTGTGTTCTTTTTGAACCGTTTGAGGGCTCCCTTGATCTGCTCCAGAGTTGGGACTGGTGGGGCATCTCCGAGGGGTAGTCCTAGGTGCTCGGCCGTGAGTCGGCTGGGCTCTCCGTCGTGCCAAATTTTTCTCCACTCCTCCAGAAGGGACTCGACGGTGTCGACTTGGCCTGCGGGACCTCCAGAAACTTCAGTTGGGTCGGGAGCCCACCCAACGGGTTCTTTGGTATACTTATACACAGCCCCTCCACCAGCCGCCAAAGAGCAATTCACCCAGTCCCTCCAAACCTTCGTCTTGGCCTGCCTGAAACACGACTCAACTACTTCAGTGAATTCTCGAACGGACTCAGCATGCACATCCAAATCTTCCAGAGAAGCGCCAGCTTGAAACCGTAACCTATCTTGAAACTCTCGCCATCCAGGAACAGCTGCTAGGTCGGATGTCGGCTTACGGAGCTTGCCTACGAGACCCTTGACCCCAGACGATTTCCAGCAGTGTCCACGCTTCCGAAGGTGTCTGAGCTCCTCTAGACGGACCTGGAACTTCCTGCGCGCCCTGGAGGCCTTTGTGCACTTGGGATAAGGGCCCTTGACATTTTCCAAAACAGGCCTAGATACCAAATGATACCCAGCTCCTCTGCCGAAATACTGCGACCTACCAGCTAGAGGAATACATAAGATGTCGGCGAGCTCTCCTTCCATCATCGCACACATGTCCGAGTACAATAGGTTGAACTCGGTCTGGGTTGGCCTCTCGTCGAAGCCGTGAAACCTATCTATCAGATTGCCCCAGCTCCTCTGAGGCGCAAGTCCTATTGGCCCTTCGAGGGGAAAGGGCCGAGGAGACTTTAAAACCTGCTTTGTCCGCCGATGGGTGTCTGTGGAGAGAGTCAACATTACTGGAAAATGCGTTTTATTCCCTGACTCCCCCACCCTGCGACAGGACTTGATCGAGCCCACGAGGTCGTGCGAGACGATGAAAAAAAAAGAAGCTCTCTCCACCGACCTACCCTGCACGTGGGCTGGTTGCCGTACACGACGACAGCCCTAAGCTTGTGGATGATTGGCAACGCCTGCACTTCTGACGGCAGCGAGTTGAAGTCCGCGGCCCAGATGAAGGGCTTCTGCGCAGCGTAGAGAAATTCGCCCATCTGATTTATCAGCTGACGACCCCGTTCACCCTGGACTCCTTCCCCGTCAGGAAGATACATACTAGCTACATAAAGTCCCCCTCGAACTCCTCCATTAACCCATACAATGGAACTCCGAGGATTCATAAGGCGCTTGTAAGGCCCAACGACGGAGCCCATGCCGATGTGGTGCTTCGCAGCGATGCCGACCCCAGACGACACCCCTTTCTCACCAATCTCCCCCGTGCGCACAGCTGGTGTGAGACGTAGCTTCCAACCATCCGAACGCACACTGCTCTCACTCTGGGTTATCCGCTCACGCAAAACTCTGCACTCCTGGAAGCACATGACGCGGGCACTACTCAGAGCTGGATCAGTCAAGGCATGCTGGGTTCCTGACCAACCCGACGTGTTGACTGTCACAAAATTCCATGACGTGGCCGAACTTGATGCGGATCCTGAGTCTGACTCGCCAGACGAGCCTGCACATGATACGTACTGCGTGCTAAAGACTCCCCTGGCCGTCCTCGACCTCCTTGCTCTTGCCGAGACCCTTGGCCAGAAGAACTTGGGCCTTCTCTCGGAGCTCCTTGCTGCTGCGTCCGAGAGGCGAGCCCTTTCCTTGTCCAGGACCCTTTGCTGCATCCTGCCCTGGGGGGGCCTGAGGCTCCGCCGCCGCCGCACCGTCGTCCGCCGCCGATGCCACGCCCGCCGATGCATCATCCCCCTCCCCAGCCGCCTCTCCATCAGCAGCTCGTCGTCGCTTGCCCGCCAGGCGGGCACGTAACTCCTCCTGCTCCTTCTGGGCGGCCTCGGCCTTGGCCTTGAGCTCACCGAACAGGTTGGTGGCCAACTCCCTAAACTGAGTTTTGAGCCGGGCCTCCCGATCCTTAGCCTCTTTAACGTCGGACTCCTGCAGATCAATATATTCACCCAAGCCGAATAAATCATCTCCACATGATAAGTCCCAATCTGTGTCCTTGCCACTGAGAATGTCGACCAAGGAGACAACCTGCTTGGCCGTTGTGGCACTCCCAGGCTGAGCCGATGATATGGTGCAGTGGAGCTCAGTGATCGCCTGCTTGTAGATCTCCTCCTACGCCGACAGCTCCGCCAGGGTGCTGGACACGACCTCCTGCTGCTTCTGCACTTGCTCATGCATCTCTGCGAGCCTCGTGGTCTGGACCCGCAGCTCCCCTTCCAACTTGATGATGGATCGGTTGGCTTGGTCCGCGCGAACCTGTGGGGAGACTGCGGTGCGGTCCTTGGCCACCAAGACCGTCTCGTAGTACTGGGCGAGGGGAGCGTTCTTCCCCTTGTTGGCCAACTCGATGAGTTGTCGCACTTCGTCCACGGATAGATCTGGAACTGGGTCCTTGCCTCCTGCCTGTGCACCGACTGGCAACGGGGCCATGCCACCAAGCCCAGGAGGAGAATCGCCCAGCTGATCATGGTCCCAACCTTCACGGTCGGTCCCTTTGCCCTTCTTGGCCCTCTTCTTCTCGCCTGTCTTCCAGTGTGCCCCGCAATGCTTGCAGTGCGCCTGGTTCCACATCGTTTTACTGCACCCGCAGCGCTCGCAGCGCCACATGTGAGAACTGCTGCCATCCCAAGATTGCTGTGGAGCCATCAGCAGAAACGAACGTACAGTGAAAGAAGGGGGCGCGGGTCTCTGTGACCAGCTCGAGCCCCCACCCCAGGGGAAGGGAAGCCCCCAGGCAATGGCCTTGAGCCAGCTACGGATCTCCTCCTCCTCCTCCTCCTCCTCCTCCTCCTCCTCCTCCTCATCCTCCTCCTACTCCTACTCCTACTCCTACTCCTCCTCCTCCTCCTCCTCCTCCTCCTCCTCCTCCTCCTCCTCCTCCTACTCTCCTCCTCCTCCCCCTCCTCCTCCTCTCTCCTCCTCCTCCTCCCCCTCCTCCTCCTCCTCCTCCTCCTCCTCCTCCTCCTCCCCTCCTCCTCCCTCCTCCTCCTCCTCCTCTTCCTCCTCCTCCTCCTCCTCTTGCTCCACCTCATCCACCTCAGCATCCTCCTCCTTCTCATCCTCCTCCTCTCCTCCTCCACCTCCTCCTCCTCCTCCTCCTCCTCCTTCCTCCTCCTCCTCCCCTCCTCCTCCTCCTCCTCCTCATCCTCATCATCATCACATCATCATCATCAGCATCATCATCATCATCTCATCATCATCATCATCATCATCATCATCAGCATCATCATCATCATCATCATCATCATCATCATCATCATCATCATCAGCATCAGCATCATCATCATCATCATCATCATCATCATCATCATCATCATCATCATCACCACCACCATCATCATCATCATCATCATCATCCTCTCACTCCCCCTTGCCCCCCTCAACATACGAATTCTCCTCATCCTCCTGGTGCACCACCGCGTCGTTTCCATCCATTCCTTTTCCTTATTCCCCAACCAGTTGTTGCACTGAAGGGGTCTTAGCGGACATTGAAAGATGTGGCGAAGGTTCCTGGCCGATTCGGTAGGCGGCTAGGTTCCCGGGGTTGCCAGTTGCTGGTTCTGGGCCGATTTCGGTGGGCGGCGGGGTTCCCAAGGTTCCAGTTTTTGGTTACCCAATTACCGGATTCCCGGTCGATCTCTCGATTGATGTCACGATTCATCTCACCATCCATCTCAGTCAATCGATAGCACTATGGATCTTACTACATATCTCACTCTCGAAATCACTATCGATCGAGCTATCGATATGACTGTCGATCGCACTATTGAGATCACGATCGATCTCACCATCGGTTTCACGATTGATCTCACGATCGATCTCACTCAATCGATCTCACGATCGATCTCGCGAGCGATTCTACTATCGATCCCAGTGGATCGATATCACTGTCGTCCTCACTGCCGATCTCACTATCGATGTCGAGATCGATCTCACTATCAATCCCACTCAATCGACCTCACTACAAATCTGACTATCGGTTTCACTGTCGATCTCACGACCGATCGCACTTTCGATCTCGCTCACTGGATCTCACAATCGATCGCACTATCGATCTCACGATCGCTAGCATAACAGATCATAGCATATAGCATAGCACGGGACACCCCCGCGCCACGGGACACCACGGGACACCACAGGACACCACGGGACACCATCGGGACACCATCGGGACACCATTGAAACACCATCGGGACACCAACGGGACACCACAGGGCCACTGCTGGCCAACCTGGGGGACAGCAACGTTTGGTTCGGCTTCGCCCAACCGACGGCGGGTTCATTCCTCTCGCCCGCCCGCGCAGCTTCGCCTCGCCCGCACGCGCGACACGAACGTGAATCCGAAACCGATATCCTGGTGGGGGGGGTCCCCGTTTCACTGCGGTCTCATCCCCCAACCTCCGATATATGTATATATAGAGAGAGAGGGAGAGAGCGAGAGACATAACCAAACAGCTGTGATACATAACGAATGAGAGAGGCGGAATCGAGAAAGCGAGAGAGATTCAAGCGAAACTGCGTGTATGCATATGGTATGTGTATTGGTTATGGGTATATAGTGTATATATATATATATACATGCACGGGAATGTATACTGAATCATGCAAATACCTACATCTATAGAGATACTTCATACATGGAGAAAGAGAGAAAGAGAGAGAGAGAGAGATAACAAAAAGAAAGAGCGAGAGAGAGAGAGAAAACAACAAGCAACAAAACAACAAACAAGCGAAACCACGAAATGTAGAACTAGGAACATATAAGAATTAGACTGGACTACAACGTATGTTCAAATTCGACGAGGGCGGGAGGAAGACCGATTGAGGCACCTGCAAAAACAAACACTGAGTGTAGTCTTCTCTGGTATGATAAATAATTCGCCCCTGTTGCAACCCGACGCCAGTCGGAAGGGCGAGCGGGGCGTTTCGCCTGATGCGTCCTCACCATGTATGGCATGACGCTCACATGTTGGCAACAAGTTCACGGATGGAGGGGGGGTGGTTTTTAAAGCGTGGCTCTCGCCGTAGCAACGCGCACACTCGAATTAAGACTTTGCAAGAGCTTCACGGATTGAGGGCGGGCGGTTTTCAAAATGCGGTTCCCGCCTTGTCGCCGCGCACAGTCGTCTGAACAGATGGCAATGGCTTCACGGACTGGGGGCGAGCCGTTTGCAAAATGAGGTTCTCGCCTCCACGCACACTCGTCTTAAACATCGCAATTCGCGGAGTGAGGGCGGGTCCTTTTTCAAAATGTGGTCCTCGCCTTAGCGTCACATCAGTTGCAAGAAATTGCAAGAGTTTGACGGGTTCCGATGGCAACGGTTTTGGAACGACTCACGGCTGCCAGGGCGCAACGGCTACGTTGAAACGCGGTGTTGCAGTCACAGAAACGGTGTCCTGGCACGATTCAGGATCGTCAAGACGCAACAATCAGGTTGACCCGTCGCGCTGGAGTCATGAATATGGTGCTGTGGCACGCTTCAGGATCTTCCAACGGTTGCCTCCCAACGGGGCACTTCCCCGAGTGGAATGAACCCTTGCAAAATGTCCTATGAAGAGGGAGCCTGGAGGGAAGGTTCATTTCGCCATCACTGATGAGTCTTGGGTGTGCACTGGTCCCCCTCTTCTTCCTCCTCCTCCTCCTCCTCCTCCTCCTCCTCCTCCTCCTCCTCCTCATTATCACATTCATCACCATCATCATTACCATCATCGTCATCATCATCAGCAGCATCCCTTACATTCTCATCGCACTCCTCCTCCTCCTCCTCCTCCTCCTCCTCCTCTTCCTGCTCCTCCTGCTGCTCGCCATGCTCCCCCCTGTACCCTCGTATTCCTCCTCGCGCTCCTCCTCCTCCTCCTCCTCCTCCTCCTCCTCCTCCTCCTCATCCTCCTCCACTTTCTACTCCTCCTCCTCCTCCTCCGCCTCCTCCTCCTCCTGCTCGCCGTGCTCCTCCGTGTGCCTGTTTACTCGTTCTCCTCCTCCTGCTCCTCCTCGCTCCTCTTCCCCCTCCTACCTGTTCCTCGTCCTCCTTCGTGCTCCTCGCAATGCTCCTTCTCCTCCACCTCCTCCTCCTTCTCCTCCCCCTCCTCCTCCTCGTCCTCCTCTCCTCCTCCTCCTCATCCTCATCCTCATCCTCATCTTCATCCTTCTCCTCATAACAATGATTATCCTCCTCCTCCTCCTCCTCCTCCACCTCCTCCTTCTCCTGCTCCTCCTCCTCCTCCCCTGCCCCTTCTCTTCCCCCAACCCTGCCTCCTTCCAGCTCACCGCGCGCCCGCTCGAGACACCTCCACGATTTGCTCGGGCAGGGCTCCAGCCCGAGAGGCCCTCACAATCTACAAAGGCATCGTGCTCGCGCCTCGGCGCCGGCCACCTCCACCGTCGGGCCGGGAGCGCCCAGGCCCCTCCCAGAGCACACAGCGACAGCAGCAGTGGAATCCAATGGTGCGTTCGGGTCTGACCCCTCCTCGCTCCTCTAGAGGAAAAAGAACTATGCCCATACACCGATACTGGCCAGGCCCATCCTGAGCCCAGGATCGGTGCATACGCCCTCCTACCTTGGCCAGGAAGGCACATGCACCGATCCTGGGTCAAGGATGGGCCTTGCCAGGATCGGTGCTGAGCCCAGGATCGGTGCATACGCCCTCCTACCTTGGCCAGGAAGGCACATGCACCGATCCTGGGTCAAGGATGGGCCTTGCCAGGATCGATGCATGTGCATAGTTCTCTTCGCCCGATCCTCTCTCCTCCCTTGCGGAGCTCAGAAGGTCGAGGAGATCTCAGGCGAAACGGGCCAGAACACGTCGCGACCTCCTGGGTCACCAGTTTCGAAGTGGGAGAGTCATGGCTGGGGGTGCCGGTGGCTTGTGCTGTCCTCAGTCTCAAGCGAAACGCGCTGGACCACCTCGCGCGCGACATCTGGGAGCTCAGATTTGCGAGGAATTCTCAGCAGGCGGCGCCCAGACCCCTCCCAGAGCACAATTCGACAACAGAAGTGCAATCAAATGATTTGTTTGGGTCTGACCTTCCTCCCTCCTCTCTCCTTCCTCTCGGATCCCGGCGTTTCGAGGATGTCTCGGGCAAAACGGGCCAGACAACCTCGCGCGCGGCATCTTGGAGCCTCGAATTGCGAGAATATCTCAAGCGAAACACGCTGGACCACCTTGCGCACATTCTCTCAGAGCTCAAGGCCCCGAAGATGTCTCAGGCGAAACGCGCCGCATTCCCTTGCGTACATCTTCTCAGTGCCCAGAGTTGCGAGGACGTCTCAGGCGAATTGGTCTGGACCACCTCTCGCGCGGCATCGCGAGGATGTCTCCAGCAAAACGGACCAGACCACCTCTGGCGCGGCATCTGGGAGCCCAGTTGGGAGGATGTCGCAAAGCGTGCTGGACCACCTCGCGCACGGCGTCAAGGAGCAAAGAGATGCGAGGATGTCTCAGGCCAAACGGGCCAGACCACCTCTCGCGCGGCATCTTGGAGCTCAGAGCTGAAAGGATGTCTCAAGCGAAACGCGCCAGGCCACCTCGCGCGCGACATCTCGGAGCTCAGAGTTGCGAGGATGTCTCAGGCGAAACGGGCCGGACCACCTCGCGCGCGGCATCTCGGAGCTCAGAATTGCGAGGACGTCTCAAGCGAAACACGCTGGACCACCTCTCACGTGGCATCTCGGAGGTCAGAGTTGCGAGGATGTCTCGGGCGAAACGGGCCGGACCACCTCGCGCGCGGCATCTCGGAGCTCAGAATTGCGAGGACGTCTCAAGCGAAACACGCTGGACCACCTCTCGCGCGCGGCATCTCGGAGCTCAGAATTGCGAGGATGTTTCTGGATGTTTCTGGCGAAACGGGCCGGACCACCTCGCGCGCGGCATCTCGGAGCTCAGAGTTGCGAGGATGTATCTGGCGAAACGCACCAGACCACCTCGCGCGCGGCATCTCGGAGCTCAGAATTGCGAGGATGTTTCTGGATGTTTCTGGCGAAACGCACCAGACCACCTCGCGTGCGGCATCTCGGAGCTCAGAGTTGCGAGGATGTTTCCGGCGAAACGCCCAATCCAGGCCAACTCAGGAACTAGAGTTGCGAGGATATCTCAGGCGAAACGGCCGTGACCACAACATCTTCTTGAGGATGTCGCTGTGCGCCCGTCCCTCGACCAGAACTACTTCCGATCACAACAGCATCCCGTTCAGCAAGCTTTTTGCGGAAACCTTAACCATCGGAGGCCTGGGGGAGGAGGTATCCTGTCTTATCGGCCGAGCAGGGTGTCCTGGAAGACTTGACCAAACATGTAGTGTACAATCGGCGAACGGAAGCCTCTTGTGCATTGGATGAAGATGTGGGGGGCGATCAGCCAGGGGGGGGAAAGAGAGAGGAAACGGGGGAGGCAAGGCAACGACGAGGAAGGACTGGGCCGCACAAGCGCGGCCCAAGCAGGGGCGACAGCACCGCTCCGAACGACGGAAGCAGCGCACGAATCCTGAAATGCGACCAACGCTGCAGCGGGGACGCGATTTGAAAGGCCAAACGCGTTCCGGTCGGGGGGACAAGCGAAACACGTTGCAAGTCGATTCGGAACATCAGAACCATTACGTGGGAGAGGCGGGAATCTTGCTGGACGGTGTCGGAGGAGAAACGAGACTTGCTGAGAGAAGGATGACGGGGAGGAAGCGAACGGCGACGACGCCGAGTGAGGGGGGAGGAAAAACGGAAGAGAAAGTACGATGAAAGAATCGAGCATATGATCAAATATTCTCTCAGAAAGAATGACTAAGATAGCACATTGGAAAATAAGGGCAGGGAAGAGGAGACAAGAGAGATGTGCTCGCGCAATATTGACCGTCCTGCCCATCCCTCCAGTGTTTGTCCATTGCGCCGAGCCCTTCCCCACTCGCAGAGTCGGGCGTCGGGAAGGACATTGACCCAGGAAGAGCCGTTTTGCCATAGCATTGGCAAGGTCCGCCCTCATGGTCTCAACATCCCCCTCTCTTGATGACGTGCTAGCCACATCCACGTCAACATTCGCACCCTGGGGAGGTCGCCCGGCCGCTTGGGCCCGACTTGCGGGATACAGCCGCCGCCCGGCGGACTGCGGTGCACAGTGTCGACTCCGATGCCAGCCGCGAGCGTGCCCAAAAGCCCGCTCGAAATGCCACGGAGACGGCGCGGAGGACGAGGAGAAGGGAGGGGCGGCAAGAAGAGAAGCGCGGGTCCGAGGCCTTACCTGGATAGGAAGGAACGCGCAGTGGTGGTGAAGCAGAGCTCGAAGGCGCAGCCGACGACCAGGAAGCCCTGGTCGGACGGCACAACAGTTTTTGGCTAAGCTGGTAAGGAGATCGCTCACCAGCACCACCTGGTCCTCTAGCTGGAGGTCAACCTCGGTCACATCAGGTCCAACCAATATGGGTAGGGGATGGGAATCCTGACGAACAATTGTTCTTGATTCGCGGGTCGAACAAGACAATGCGGAATCCAAGAGGACAAGCAACGGAACCCTGGTCGGCGCGGCAGTCTGCCCTGCTTCGGCGCAGCTCCTGCGCCCCCGAGGGCGGGCCCCACGACGGTGAGTCCCGCCACCTCCCGACCGCCGCGCGCGCCTGGCGCAGCCGCTCCCTCGCAGCGGCGGCCCCTGCAGAGCAGGCGCCCGCGGGGTGGGCGCCAGGCGCCCTCTCGCTGCGCGCGTCCGCTGCTCCGCGGCGTGCTGCTGGTGCTGGTGCGAAGCCAGACAGAGCCGAGTTCCGAAGCTGTCCCCGCACGGCGGCGCGGGGGATCGTGCATGAAGCTGTGCCCCCGCAGGAGCTCCACGAAAAGTTGAATGGCGCCGCAGATCAGCGGTGTCGCGTCTGCCGGGGGGCAGAACAGCATCGCGGGAAGAGACCTTGAGCCGCAGTTGCGACCGGGAGGAGGAGGAGCAGGAAGAGGATGTGGGGAATGATGATGAGGAGGAGGAGGAGGAGCAGCAGCAGCAGCAGCAACAAGGGCACTGATAGGAGGGAGAAAAAGGCAATTCTAAAGAGGAGGGGCGATAATGAGGAAGGGTACCGGTTGGTTACGAACAGCACCACGTTGTCGGCCTCGTTGGCTGAGGCCAGTGGGTGGTTCAGCGGGCAACTCCTCAGTTTCACGCTGGCCTCGCCCTTCTCCACGTCGACTTGGCAGACGTAGTTCAGTTTTTCGCCCTTGTCCTTTCATGCAGTCAGATGCATGAGCGTTGCCACGTGTTCCCTTTCACCGCCGATCAGTCTTCCTCCTCCGCCTTCTACCCCAACTCGTGCTTCCTAACCTCCTCCTGCTCCTTCTCCTCCTCCTCCTCCTCCTCCTCATCTTCCTATCGCCACCTTGGTCCTCCACCTCCTCGTCTCCTCCTCCTCTGCCTCCTCCTCCCCTGCCTACTACTACTACTACTACTACTACTACTACTACTACTACTACTACTACTACTACTACTACTACTACTACTACTATACTAACTACTACTACTACTACTACTACTACTACTACTACTACTACTACTACTACTACTACTACTACTACTACTACTACTACTACTACTACTACTACTACTACTACTAAAGACTACTACTACAACTACTACTACTACTACTACAACAACAACAACTACTACTACTACTACTACTACTACACCTACTACTACTGCTACTACTACTACTTATACTACTACTACTACTACTACTACTACTACTACTACTACTACTACTACTACTACTACTACTACTACTACTGACTACTACT
>CAUYUJ010007250.1:0-25000 GCA_963575745.1 Prorocentrum cordatum | reverse complement strand
AATGGGGCATCGGCCAACCCCGCTGGTCACGCGCCCACGATGGTACCGAGAGGCTATCCCAGAAAAACAAGATGGCCCAATATTGCCTCCAAGATGACCTCCAAGATCAGCAGGAAATCCTCCAAGACGACCAAGATGGCCACAAGATCGCCCCAAACTGCCTGAGAGGCTCCGAAGACGTCGCCAAGCCTCTTAAACAACCCCCGGGAGAACCCAAATATGCCAACGTCGCCCATCTGCCTTAGGCGGTTGAGGCAATTGTCGCAGTTGCATCTTTTCAGGTTTCCGACGGCTCGCCTGCGGCTCCGCGTTGCTTTCCTACTTCATGCTGGACGGGATCTTCCTTGACTCGTCCTTCCTCCACACTTTCTCCCACCTTGCCCTCTCCGCCGTCGTGGCGTGAGGGCACCTCGGCGTCGTCCGTCGGGCGCGCGCCAGCGCGGCAGTCGGGAGACGCTCGAGAGGCGTTGCGTTCCTTCCCCTCCTCCTCCTCCTCCTCCTCCTCCTCCTCCTCCTCCTCCTCCTCCTCCATTCCTCTTCCTTATAAATAACTACTCCCTGTCGCACCCCGAGACTGGTCGAAAGGGCAGGCCGGGCGTTTCGCCTGAGACCTCCAAACAATGTATGACCCTGAAGCTTAAGAGTTGGCAACAGCTTCACAGATGGAGGGCGGGCCGTTTTCAAAAAGTGGCTCTCGCCTTAGCGCCACGCACATTTGTTTTACAAATGTGCAAGGAGCTTCACGGATTGAGGGCGGGTCGTTTTCAAAATGTGGCTCTCGCCTTAGCGCTGCGCACATTCATCCTAAGCATGTGCAAGAGCTTCACGGATTGAGGGCGGGTAGTTTTCAAAATGCGCTCTCGCCCTGGCGCCGCGCACATTCCTTCTTCTAAATGTTCAAGGGTTTCACTGGTTGAAGGCGGGTCGTTTTCAGAATGTGGCTCTCGCCTGAGCGCCGCGCACATTCGTGCACGAAAATTCAAAGAAATTCGTTTGTTTTCATGCTTCGCATTCTAGAAGTGGTGTGTTCGAGCGATTCAGGAATGTCAGGAGGGCGCAACAGTCACTTTGATTCGCGGTTCGAAGTCCCAGGAATGGTGTTATGGCACGAATCCAGATCGTCAAGAAGCAACAATAAGGTTGGCTCGTGGCGCTGAAGTCGTGAGAATGGTATTTCGGCACGCGTCAAAATTTTCACGCGGTTGTCTCCCAACATGTCACTTCCATCAGTGGAAATGAATCCTTGTTTGGGGCCTGTGTAAAGGGGAGCTTGGAGGGAGGAAGGGTGCATCCCAACATCGTTGTTGGTCCTGGGTTTGCACCGGTCCTCCTCCTCCTCCTCCTTCTTCGCCTCCTCCTCCTCCTCCCTCCTCCTCCTCCTCCTCCTCCTCCTCCTCCTCCTCCTCCTCGTCCTCCTCCTCCTCCTCCTCGTCCTCCTAGTCCTCCCCCGCCTCCTCCCCCGCCTCCTCCTCCTCGTCCTCCTCCTCGTCCTCCTCCTCCTCCTTCTCCTCCTCCTCCTTCTCCTCCTCCTCGTCATCCTTCGTCCTCTTGCCTGCCTCTCCTCCTCCCGGAGGGCCAGCTGTTCCTCCCGAGCCGCTGCAGCGGCTGGTCCCCAAGGGCCCCGGGGGAGCAAAGACGACGCCAGGGCGAGGACAAACTCGAATGACGACGCATGGCGCCGCGCCTGAGAGAACTGCGTTTTTTAAGCCGGATCCGCCTTCAACAACACGTGTTTTTTTAGCCGGATCCGCGTTCCAAACACGTGCTCTTCCAGCCGGACCCGCGTTCAAAACCACGCGTTGTTTGAGCTAAGTCCGCCTTCCATGTTTGTTTCGTCGGCGGCGAGGCGGGGCAATCCGCTCCAGGAGGAGGAGGAGGAGGAGGAGGAGGAGGAGGAGGAGGAGGGAGGAGGCAGGTGGAGGGAGGAGGGAGGAGGGAGGAGGGAGGAGGAGGAGGGAGGAGGGAGCGTGGCAGCGATGCAGCACTCCGAAGCGGAAGCCTTCCGCCGTGAGCAGCCCCGTGCGGCCCGCGGGCGGCGGGGACGGCGTCCGGGGGGCCGAAGCGCAGGCCAAGCAGACCGCGTCGGCAGGCGCGAGGCGCCGGGCAAGGGGAAGCAGTGCAAGCGCCCGTTGATGGGCAGATTTTCCACCACCACTACCATATGTAGGATGAGGTCCTCCTCCTCCTCCTCCTCCTCCTCCCCTCCTCCTCCTCCTCCTCCTCCTCCTCCTCCTCCTCCTCCTCCTCCTCCTCCTCCTACGTATGGTAGTGGTGGTGGAAAATGCCCTGGGCGCCCGTGGACTGCGGGCCCGCCTGCAAAAGCGTGCAATTTTGGAAGCCGGATCCGCCTTCAAAAAAACGTGTTTTTGAGCCGGGTCCGTCTTCAAAAGCGCGGCGTTCTCGACGCGCCCAAGTGGACGGCGCCGACACCACAGCAAACCCATGGCGAACCCTGCGTCCCGCGCCCGATGTAAACGAGGCCGGCACCGCGGCAAACCCCACGGAAAACCCCCCGCGTTCGAGGCGGAGTTTGCCGCGGCGCCCTCTCCAAGACGTAAGGCCGCGCGTCGGAACAAACGGCACGGCGACACATCGAGAATCGCAATCGCTCAGATCCGGGGGGCTCTTGAGGAGTTCTCGGCCGACGCGGCCTTCTCAGAGCGTTCCACAACGCTCTGGAACGGATTTATCCTCGTCCTGGCCCCGCCCGATGAAAGCCCCCGGAGGCAGAAGAGAAGCAAAAGCCTTCCGTCGTGACTTTCTCTGCAACGAGAAGGTATCAGGCACCCAGGCAGCTTAGCTACCCTGATCCGCCTGTTTTGGCACGCAGCCGCGTTAGGGAGCCCACAAAGAACGTACGCGCCCAACCGTATACATGAACACAGCCCCCCGATCCTCGAGAACGGCCGCGTGATACGAACGTTCGCGAAATGCGTACTCTCGAAAACAGCGTGGATTCATGTACGTGTACGTCCTTCTGTCGCTCCTGACGTGTAGGGTGCCTAAAAGGTCCGTGTGAACACGCTGCGTGTGGGCTCGGCGGGCCACTTCTTGGCGACCCTATCGCACCAGACCTGTGTCTTCAACCTGCGTGCCGAGCTCCCTGTCAGCACGCTACGGGTTGCTTGCTGCGCATCAGGGCAGCCAAGCTCGGGAGGCTCTGGGCAGCCCGGTCCTTGGCCTCCTGGATGAGGGCCCTGATCCTCGTGTCCTGGGAGCTGTCCAGCAGCTCGGCGATCGCCGCAACGTCTTTGGGGCACCCGTCCTGTGGGATGACCAAGAGGTGCTGATGCCGCTACTCCTCGGACCTCTCCCGGGGTGCGTTCTGCCTGGAATTTCCAAGAGCCCTGCGATTCTGGCGTCGCATTTTTTCCGCAGCGGGCGATTTTGCACTGCTCCAGGCCCCAGGACCGTGAGGACCCTAGGGAGAATCCAGCCGTGGCGAAGAGGTCTGCCCAGGACGAGCAGCGGCATCGGTACTGCCACGTCCTCCTCCTCCTCCTCCTCCTCCTCCTCCTCCTCCTCCTCCTCCTCCTCCTCCTCCTCCTCCTCCTCTTTGAACCAAAAACCAGACGACACCATCCCACCAACGACCCAGCGGCGATGAATGTTTCGGCACTTGCCCCATGAAGTCTCGGCGTGTTGTCACGGAGATGGGGGCATCCCCAAAACGAGTGCGCGGCAGGGACGCAACAACTCAACACGGCTGCTCGTGGGTGGGGTAGTGTCGCTTAGTTCTCGGTCAACGCTTCTCGGGTCCTTGGGCAGGAACGACTCGGTCTCCACGTCGGAAAGCTCGATCCTACAGGAACAAGCAACTGCGTAAACATCGGAGGTCCGCGCGAATTTCTTGGATCTGCGTTGGACCCCCCTCCCTGGCGCACGGAGCGCGCCAGGGGCGGCGCGGAGGCGCCGCCAAAGGGCCCAAGCACCGACCCTAGAAATCCGCGCCGAGATCCGAAAGCTTATGTTTATGCCGCTTTCTCTTCCTCCTCCCTTCCTGCTCCCCTTCCTCTCCGCAGCCTCCTTCCCCGTTCCCCCTGGCGACGACGACGGCGACGGCGACGACGACGACGACTAGAACGAGGACGACGACGAGGACAACGACAACGACGACGACGACGACGACGACGACGACGACGACGACGACAGCGACGGCGACGGCGACTGCGACGGCGACTGCGACGGCGACGGCGACGGCGAAAGTGAAAACGACGGCGACGACGACGAGAATCAACGAAAGTGGCATTTTAAACATCTGGGTCAGCTTCCCCGAAGCTTCTTAGCACAAGCCTGGGCCCATTTCTGTTGCTGACGCTGGAGGGGCGAACGTACTCAAGAGGCGGGGCCAGCTTCCCAGCAGGCTGGCCAAGAAACGCTGGCGCAGCTATTCGGGAGGAGGTTCCGCGGCGCGCCGGGGGGGGAACTGAGAAGGAGAAGGCCCTCTCAGAAGTCTCGGAAGTCCCCTGGCCTTCTGAGAAGTTTTCTAAGCCTTCCCCGGAGACACCTGGAACTTCTCAGAAGGCTGGAGGACGTCTGGGAAGCCCCGCCGCCTTCCGAGAAGGCCTTCTCCTTCTCCTTCCCCCCCTCGCTCGCCGCCGAGAGGTTTCCGGATCAGATGCTCGACTGTGTGCCATTTGCCCAGACCCCCGACGTCACGATTTTCTCACAACGTCGAACCCCGAAGATCTGGACCCCTTCCCCAGGACTGGTTTTTCATCCTGAGTCGTTTTTTGACGAGCCCGAGGCTTGGGAAGGGCCCCCCAAAGGCCGCAAGTAAAGAAAAACCTCCCGTTGTGACTTCTGTCACATCGCGAGGAGGTCTGGGTCCGCTTCCCTTCCCCCAGCTTCTGCCAAAAGCCCGCTGGCCTCACCCTTCTGCCAGCGGTGCCGCCTCCGCCTCACTTCCCCCGGCAGGGGGAGCAGGAGGAGGAGGAGGAGGAGGAGGAGGAGGAAGATGGAGAAGGAGGAGGAGGATGGAGAAAGAGGAGGACGAGGAGGAGGAGGAGAAGGAGGAGGAGGAGGAGGAGGAGGACGAAGAGGACGAGGAGGACGAGGAGGAGGAGGAGGAGGAGGACAAGGAGGAGGTGGAGGAGGAGGAGGAGGAGGAGGACGAAGAGGACGAGGAGGACGAGGAGGAGGAGGACAAGGAGGAGGTGGAGAAGGAGGAGGAGGAGGAGGTCTGGATGTTTCTTGTGCCTCGAGGTCCGCAGGCCGAGCTCGCGCGCGATGATGACGGCCTTGCGGGCCGCGTCCAGGCCCGAGAGGTCGTCGCGCGGGTCGGGCTCGCAGAGGCCGCGGGCCGCCGCCGCGGCGAGCGCCTGGCCCAACCTCCCTCCCTCCCCCGTCCCCCTCCCCCTCCTCCTCCTCCCCCCCGCCCCCCCCCCTTTCCCCCCCCCCCCTCCTCCCCTCCCTCCCCCCCTCCCGACCCCCCCCCCTCCTCCCCCCTCCCCCTCCGCTCCCCCCACCCCCCTCCCCCCCTCCCCGCCCCCCATCCTCCCTCTTCCTCCTCTCTCCTCTCTCCTCCTCCTCCCCCTCCCCCTCCCCTCCTCCCCCCGTCCTCCTCTTCCCCTCCTCCTCCTCCCTTCTCTTCCTCCTTCCTCTTCCTCCTCCTCCCTCATCCTCCTCCTCTCCTCCTCCTCCTCCTCCCTCACTCCTCCTTCTCTCTCTCCTCCTCTCTCCTCCTCCTCCTCCTCCTCCTCCTCCTCCTCCTCCTCCAGCTTCCTCCTCCTCCTCCTCCTCCTCCTCCTCCTCCTCCTCCTCCAGCTTCCTCCATCAAGAGCAGAGCGAGAAGAGAGACCGCGATGCAGATCCGCAACCCCTATCGAAGGGGATGAAGGCCGATGCTGCACCCGAGGATCCAACCCGACGCCAGAAGACAGGAAGCACCAGCCACGAGGGGGGGGAGAAGGGAAGGCGGACAGAAGAGCGAGAGGAGAACGGTCATGCCTGGCCCATGGTCGTGCTCGGGTCCTGCTCCATGGCGTTGAGGATGAACCTCGAGGCTAAAGGGCGGGGGGAGGGGGGGGTTCGAACCCCCATTCCCCCCTCCATCCAGGGAAGGGGGGGGGGTCCGGTTCCCCCCCTCCAAGCGACCACAGAACGCGCTCTTTCTGAACACGCAATGACATGAGAAGAGGCGCCATAAAATCTGGGGAGATGTCATGGCCCACGCCAGGATATCCACCCCCCCCGTAGTCATCACCCCCCGCTTGGCCGCCCCCGACCTCCGGGCGACGAGATCTGCACACCTCCGCAGCTCCTCCCCGGAGGTCCGACGCCCCGAAAAAATGGGAGCGGCGGGTTTGGGGACAGTGTTCGGCCTCCGGGGGCCCTCGCCGGGCCTCGGGACCATCGAAAAAAACGACTCGGGACGAAAGACCAGCCCTAGGGAAGTGGTCCAGAACTGCGGTGCCCACGCATCCGAAAAATTGGAGCAGCTGGATGTCTGGGCCCAAATCCACCGCTCCTGACCGTGTCCATCCTAGGCATAGGATCGGTGCATATGCTCCCCCCGCCAAGCCAGAGGGGTGTATACACCGCGCCTGGGCCCAGGATGGGCCTGGCCAGGGTGGTGGATATGCGTAAATCTCGTCGCCCTAAGCCTGGACGGAGAGAAGACGGCATCATGGGACGCAGAAGGACATACTACTAGTACTATACGCCCTCCTTGAAGGCGTGCGTCCGACCAGGTCATGTAGTGCAACCGTATTGTAGTATACCCTTTCCCGAGCGGTACAGCCAGTAGACCGCCCGCTTCCGCGCACGCACTGGAAGATTTATCAGCGTGCGCGCGTCGCCGCTGGGGTGCAGACGCACACATAATATCAGTATGTTCGGGCGATGGCGACATTACCCCAAGAAAGCACCCGAATCTAGGTCATCTGACTTCGCGCATCGCGCCCTGGGATGCGCGACGCGCGGTTGTCTTCGCGCCCTCGCGGCGTCGTCCTGGAGAACGGCACCTCTCCAACCCAGGCCGCGACGCGCGAAACGCGATCATCTTCGCGCCCGTGGAGGTGACGCAACTGAGAGCGGCAACAACAAAGGAAGGGGTGGGCCGAAAAGCAGGCGGTCTGCAAAAGGGGGCAGAGGCGGGAGCACGGCCATGTGCGCCTCCGCGCCCAGACCAAGAGTGTAGCAGGCACTGAGGCGAGAGCAGGAGCTGGGTTCGACGGTGGAAATCTCCGACGACACGGCTGCCAGGCCAGGCGTCCTCAAGTTCCCCGTCCTCCCTGTGGGCCTCTGCTGCGGTCCGTCGTTATACCAGTGTTGGAACCGTCAGGCGAAACGCGATTCAGGAATAAGCATACACGTTCGGAGATCCGCAAGGATTTCTAGAGTCGGCGCTGGGACCCCTGGCGCCACCTCTGGCACCGCCGCTCGCGTCGCCGCTGGCGCCGCCGCTGGCGCGCTCCGCGCGCTAGGGAGGGGGGTACAGCGCCGATCCAAGAAATCCGTGGGGAACTCCGAAAGTTTACGATTAGTCCCCAAACGTTAAGGGTTCGTAATTGTTTTCTAACGAACTGGGCTCGTGTGCCGCTCTGGCGGCTATTTGGCCGCCGTCGCCGCCCCGTCTGGCGGTTATGTAGCCACCGTCGCCGCCCCGTCGCCGCCTCGTCGCCGCCCGTCGTCCTGGCCAGTGTGGTGGTTATGTAATCACCGTCGCCGCCCAGTAGCCGCCCAGTAGCCGCCCCGTCGCCGCCCGTCGTCTGGGCCGATGTGCCGCTCTGGCAGGTGGCAGGTTTGCAATCGCCGTCGCCATCCCGTCGCCGCCTCGTCGCCACCCGTCGCCTGGGCTTTGGCATTGCGGCCTTGGCGCTGCGGC
The DNA here is from genome assembly GCA_963575745.1 of Prorocentrum cordatum. Lineage (NCBI taxonomy): Eukaryota > Dinophyceae > Prorocentrales > Prorocentraceae > Prorocentrum > Prorocentrum cordatum. The sequence continues at coordinate 17,172 of CAUYUJ010007250.1, read as the reverse complement.
CTTTCAAAACGAATAAAGAGATCTACCCCCCCCCCCCGCGGGTTTAACCGCTCACCCTTTTACTATTACAGTGTACACACGATCCTGCCCCATCGCCCATCTTGATCGATCTGAACCCAAACCTTCCCAGGAACGCCAGTAACGCCCCCTCTCTTTATCCCCTGCTGAAAGTTCTATGGGCGCGCATTCGTTGATCACAAATCGTGAAGTTTTAAGACCCCGTGCAAAAAACGGGACGACTGGCACACGCGTGCGTCGTCGCGCGCGCATGCAGAAATCCTTCAATAACTCTGATCGTCGTAAACATTTCAAAACCGACTTTCCTGGAAACATATTAAAACACATGGTTTCGCAACAAAGAGCTGTCAACACACAGTGTGCGTTCGCGCTCTTGTGAATTCTTCAGCGAAAGCATGTTACCAAATGGGCCTCTCGCGCGCGCATGTCGAAATCGTTCGATCGCCCTCGCCCGCGCGCTGTCGCAAGAACCCTTTGCAACAAATGGGACGAAGCGCGCGCCTGCGTGTCGTCGTGCGCATGCCGAATTGTTTTTTTTTTCACAAGCTCTTGCTTACGTTGAGCAGTGTCGCCACATGCTACCAAACGGGCCCGTCGCGCGCGCCGGTCGAAATCGTTCGAACGCCCTTGCGCGCGCGCTGTCGCAAGAACCCCTTTCAACAGATGGGACGAAGCGCGCGCGCGTGCGCCATCGCGCGCGCATGCCGGAACGCCCCAAACACCTTCGGTTCCGCAAGTAATTCTTCAAAAACGAGCGCCCAAAAACATCATTTGATTTTTCCCCTGGAGAAACATGGTTGTGCAACACGCACTGTTCTAAACATGCCTGCGCGCGCGCTCTGGCGACATCTTGACGAAACCATCAAACTGTCGACGTTGTCATCAACGTATGCCGAATAGGCCACTCGCGCCGCATGTCGAACTCATCCGAACACCCTCGAGCGCGCGCTTGGGGGGAGGGGGGCACGACCCGCGTCGAAAGACGACCGCGCGGGCCGCTTGCGCGCGTCGGCCGCGCACGCATGCCGAAATCCATCCGAAGCCTTCATGGTCGACGCGAGGACATCGTCATCGTTATCGGCGAACGTGATCAACGTCAGCGCCGTCAATGGCCTCTCCGTCGTCATCGCCACTAGCGCCACAATCGTCGCCACTCTTAGCGCCGCGTCTACCTTTGTCAGCGCTGCCATGATACAGCGCCCGCCCAGGTCACCGACTCGCACTGAAGTGCCCGCTGGATGTGCCCAGCGGTCAGCGCCGCCGCGACCGCGTCGGTCGAACCACATTAGCCGGTCGCCGCGAGCGCGAGCACGCGCGGGCTATCGCGGCCGCAGAGATGCAGCGGCCAACGCTAAGCACTCATCGCAATCGCCGTGACATAGGTTTTGCAAACCAAGTTGCAGGTGGGCGGGCGGGAGGTTCGCGCGCGCGCAGTGGAGTCGACAACTTCAAGTTCGGCAGGTCGAATTGCGCCGCGCAGATCTCTTGCATGAAAAAGCATTGGGATCCCCCCCCCCCCCCCCCCCCCCCCCCCACCCCCCCAGACTTATCGAGCCGCCCAGGGAATGAAAGATGACGCGCTGTTCCGCCTCATCGCCCATCCTGATTACGAAGCATATCATCCCAGGCAAGCCCCCCCCCCCCCCCCGCCCCCCCCCGCCCTCTCATCCCCCACAAAAGATGACACGCGCGCCGCGCGCTTGTTTCTCGAGAAGAAACAGTTTCAATAACCCCTTGCCAACGAAAACTTCAGCGACGCGCACGCGCCGTCGCGCACGCGGACATCCTGCGAACCTTTAGACATCGCAGGGGTTTCCAAACCGAGCGGCACGAGCACACAAAGAAAACACTTGGATTCGCAACAAGGATTCCCCCAACAAAGCCTGCGCTCGCGCTCTTGCAGATTCTTGAGCAATCCTCAAGTTTTGAACATGTTCCTAAAATGCCACCAAACAGGTCTCTGGCGCGCGCACGTCGACATCGTTCGAACGCCCTCGCGCGCGCTGCCGCCAGAATCCCGCGCAGAAATGACAGGGCGAAGTCCGAGACGTAAAATAGAAAACCCCCACATGGTTTGCAACGTCCGCGCTCGACAACGCCTGCGCGCGCGCTCTTGCAAATCCACCAAGAGTTCTACAACGGCGCCATCAACTTCTGCCGCGCGGGCCTCTCGCGCCGCGTGTCGAACTCACCCGAACACCCTCGGGCGCGCGCGCCGGGGGGAGCACGAGCCGCGTCAGATAAAACAACGCGGGCCACTCGCGCGCGTCGGCCGCGCGCGCGTCGAACTCCTTCCAAAACCACCATCACCCACGCGAGGGCATCGTCATCGTTATCGGCGGGCGTGATTAACGTTGGCGCCGCCACTGGCCTCGCCGCCGCCATCGTTGCCATCGACGCCGTCATCGCCACTCTCAGCGTCGCGTCGACCGCCGTCAGCGTCGCCGCGATACCGCGCCCGCCAATTCACCGACTCGGACTGAAGTGCCCGCTGGGAGTGCCCGGCGGCCGGCGCCGCCGCGGCCGCGTCGGTCGCGCCGCACGAGCCGCTCGCCGCGCGCGCGAGCGCGCGCGGGCTAGCGCGGCCGCAGAGATTCACACGCCAACGCCAAGCACTCAGCGCAATCGCCGCCGCATGGGTTTTACAAACCAAGTTGCGGACGGGTGGGCGGGATGATTGCGCGAGCAATGGAGTTGAAAGCTCTCTGCGAGCATTGGTGAATTGCAGATTTTTTGCGCAGCGTAGATTGCGCGCTATATTCTCCTCTCTAAAAGGGAATCAGGATCCACCTCCAGCCCAAGGCCGGGACTACCTCTGCCTGGGGATTGCAATGTACATATGATTCGACCCATCGTCCATCCGCATTTTTGAATTCACGCTAACTTAGGCAATCCCTTACCGGTCCCTCGCTCATCCCGTGCAAAAAAATGCGCGCGCACTCGTCCATCAAAAACCATTCGTTGTTTTCAGAAACGCTTGCAAAACGAATGGACGAAGTGTACGCGCGCGCGTCGTCGCGCGCGCATGCCGAAATCTCGCGAAAAGTCGCAAGGATTTCAACATCGCGCTCCCCGATCACATATTCTTAAATCAAAACCGGGATTTCGCAACAGAAAATCTCAGGAAAGTGCGCGCGCTCTCTTGCGAATTCTTACGGACGCCATAGGTTTTCAACATGCTCATCAGGCGCTACCAAACCTGCCTGTCGCGCGCGCGCATGTCGAAATCGTTCGAACGCCCTTGCGCGCGTGCTGTCGCAAAAATCCCTTGCGAATCCCCTGTCGCGCGCGTGCAAGCCGAAATCCGTCAGAAAGTATTGTTTTCGCAGGGGGTCCAACATCGAGTGTCAAGGGAACATATTGGAATACAGAAGCATGGGTCTCGCAACCGAATTTTTCAAAAGTAAGCACGCGCTTTTGCGAAACATGTGAAACCATAGGTTGTTCAACATGTTCACCAGATGCTACCACAGCGTGCCTCTTGTGTACGCGCGCATGCCGAAGTCGTTGGAACGCCTTTGCGCGCGTGCTGTCGCAAGAACCCTTTCCCTACAAAAATCTGCGGTGCCGTAAGGACTCAAACATCAAATGCCCCGGGAAAATGTAGAAACACACATGCTTGTGCAACATCAGCGTGGAAAGAGTCTGCGCGCGCTGTTGCGAATTCTCAATCAAACCATGGGTATTCCAGGCCGCATCGGAATCGCTCGAACGCCCTGACGCGCCTGCTGGGAGGGCACCTCCCTCTCAAATAGCATCATGCTGGCCACTCGCGCGTCGGCCGCACGCGCTCATGTTGAACTCCCTCCAAAACCTTCATCGCCGACGCGAGAACATCGTCATCGTCATCGCGATCAGCATCGGCGTCGTCATTGGCTTTCCTGTCGTCGTCGTCATCGCCACCATCATCGCCACTATCATCATCGTGTCTACCGTTGTCGCCGTCGCCATGATAACGCGCCCGCCCAAGTCACCGACTCGTACTGAAGTGCCCGCTCGGAAAATAACATGGCGGTCACAGCCACCGCGGCCGCGTCGGTCGCGCCAGACTAGCCGGCCGCTGTGCGCGCGATTATGCGCGGGCTAGCGCGGTCGCAGGCATGCACCATCCAGCACAAATCACTCATCGCAATCGCCGCCGCACGGATGCTGCAAACCAACTTGCGGGTGGGTGGGTGGGTGGGATGATTGCGCGAGCAACGGGATTGGCAACTCCAAGTTTGTTTTAATTGATTCTCCTTTTAAGACTATCCCGGCAAAGCAACCTAACAGCGATTTGTAGAAGCATATCTGGAAGCATTCCCCTTAAGATTTAGGTGGGAATCCAGGTAGAATTCTGCTGTTCTCGCAGTCGCAGCCTCAGCCTGCCTCGGCTTGCCTCGGCCTCAGCCTCAGCCTCAGCCTGCCTCAGCCTCAGCCTCAGCCTCAGCCTGCCTCAGCCTCAGCCTGAATCAGCCTCAGCCTCAGCCTGCCTCAGCCGCAGCTTGTCTCAGCCACAGCCTCAGCCTCAGCCTCAGCCTGCCTCAGCTTCAGCCTCAGCCTCAGCCTGCCTCGGCTTGCCTCGGCCTCAGCCTCAGCCTGCCTCGGCCTCAGCCTCAGCCTCAGCCTGCCTCAGCCTCAGCCTCAGCCTGCCTCAGCCTCAGCCTGCATCAGCCTCAGCCTCAGCCTGCCTCAGCCGCAGCTTGCCTCAGCCTCAGCTACAGCCTCAGCCTCAGCCTCATCAGCCTCAGCCTCAGCCTCCTCAGCCTCAGCCTCAGCCTCAGCCTCAGCAGCCTCAGCCTCAGCCTCAGCCTCAGCCAGCCTCAGCCTCAGCCTCAGCCTGCCTCAGCCTCAGCCTCAGCCTCAGCCTCAGCCTCAGCCTCAGCCTCAGCCTGCCTCAGCATCAGCCTGCATCAGCCTCAGCCTCAGCCTGCCTCAGCCTTGCCTCAGCCTCAGCCTCAGCCTCAGCCTCAGCCTCAGCCTGCCTCAGCTTCAGCCTCAGCCTCAGCCTGCCTCGGCTTGCCTCAGCCTCAGCCTCAGCTTACCCCGGCCTCAGCCTCAGCCTCAGCCTGCCTCAGCCTCAGCGTCAGCCTCTCAGCCTCAGCCTGCATCAGCCTCAGCCTCGGCCTCAGCCTGCCTCGGCCTCAGCCTCAGCCTGCCTCAGCCTCAGCCTGCCTCAGCCTCAGCCTCACAGTTGGCTCTGGGCAATCAAAATGTAGCCTGGGAATGATGTTCTGGGAACACGAAGAACACGAAGTGGCCTACAGTTGGCTCCGTGCATTCAAAATGTGGCACGGGAATTGCGTTCTGGGAACACGAAGAACACGAAGTGGCCTACAGTTGGCTCCGGGCATCCAAAATGTAGCCCGGGAATGGAGTTCTGGGAAGTCGAAGAGCACGAAGTGGCCTACAGTTGGCTCCAGGCATCCAAAGTGTGGCCCGGGAATGGAATTCTGGGAAGTCGAAGAGCACGAAGTGGCCTACAGTTGGCTCCGGGCATCCAAAATGTACGCCGGGAGTGGAGTTCTAGCAGCGCCAAGAGCGATTCTGCGAGGATGTCCCAAGCGATTTGGGCTTCGGCGGCAGCCGCCCCGGGTCTCGCCCCGACCCCCCTGAGGAGTCATCTGCTGCTCTCTTTTGACACCACTAGAAACCTATCAGTCTTTGCTGTTACGTAAAAAATAGACTCTACCCCCCCCCCCGCCGGCGTTATCCGCCCCCCTTTCGGGTCCGTAAATCATATACGATTCTGACCACATGTCCATCAGAAATATGAATGTACACTATCCCAGGGGGGCCGGTATCGGTTCCCCTGATGTTCCCTTGTGAAAACAATACGCGGGGACATTTTTTGCTCGAACATGAAACTTTTCACGAATCCCTGGCAAAAACAAGGGGCGAAGTGCACGCGCGCGTCGTCGCGCGCGCATGCCGACATCCTTCAAAAACCTTCAGTGCCGGAAGGATTTCGCAATCGAGCTTCCAAAAAACATACAAAAACACAAGATTTCGCAACACTGATTTGCTAAAAAAGCTTACGCGCGAGCTCTTGCGAAATCTTAAGAAATTCACAAAAAGCTACCAGACGGGCTTCGCGCACGCATGTCGAAATCTGTCGAACGCCCTTGCGCGCGTGCCGTCGCGAGAATCCTCTGCAAAAAACGGGACGAAAAGCAGACGCACGCGTCGTCGCGCGCGTATGCCGAAATCCTTCAAAACCCATCGGTCTCGGAAGGATTTTAAACTCGTGTGCCCAAAAAACATACAAAAACACTTGGTTTCGCAACACGGATTTTCAACAAAAGCGTGCGCGCGCGCGCTCTTGCGTCGTCGTCTTCGTCGTCGTCGTCGTCGCCGTCCTCCCTCCTCCCGCGTCGTCGTCGTCGTCGCCTACGTCGTCCTCTGTCTTTCCTCGTGTTCGTCGTCGTCGTCCTCTTTGGCGTCGTGGTCGTTTCCGTCGTCGTTGTCGCCGTGGTCGTCCTTCCTCTCCTCGTCGTCGTCGTCGTCCGTCGTCGGCGTCTCGTCGTCATCCCTCCTATTTCGTCGCCGTCGTCGTCGTCGTCGTTGTCGTCGTCGTCGTCTTCCCTCCTCCCTCGTCGTTGTCGTCGTCGGCGTCGCCGTCCTTCCTCCTTCTTCGTCGTTCGCGTCGTCGCCGTCCTCCCTCTTCCCTCGTCGTTGTCGTCGTTGTCGTCGTTGTCGCCGTCGTCGTCCTCCCTCCTCCCTCGTCGTCGTCTTCGTTGGCGACGTCGTCGTCGTCTTCGTCGTCGTCGGCGTCGGCGTCGTCGTCGTCTTCGTCGTCGTCGACGTCGGCGTCGTCGTAGTCGCCGCCGCCGTCGTCGTCGTCGTCGTCGTCGGCGTCGTTGACGTCGTCGTCGTCGGTGTCGTCGTTGTCGTCGTCGTCGGCGTCGTCATCGTCGTCGTCGTTGTCATCGTCGTCGGCGTCGTCGTCGTCAGCGTCGGCGTCGTCGTCGTCGTTGTCAGCGTCGTCGAAGTCGTTGGAGACGTCGTCGGCGTCGTCGTAGTCGTTGTCGGCGGCGTCGTCGCCGTCGTTGTCGCTGTCGTCGTCGGCGTCGCTGTCGTTGCCAAGTGCCATTTGGTACCCACCGTCACGGTCTTAAGAGATTTTACAAACCAAGTTGCGGGTGGGTGGGTGGGATGTTTGCGCGAGCAGTGGAGTGGACAACTCACTGCGAACAGAAATTAGCTGCACCACATAGATTACACCACATAGACTAAACCACACGTGCTGCACCTCATAAACTACACGAACTACACGACATGTACTGCACAAACTATACGGCGCCACATAGATGACACAACACAGACTGCACCACAGATACTGCACCACGTAGACCGCTAGAGGCTAGAGACACACTGTTTGAGGTCCGCACTGGCCAACATGTTGCTGTTTTCTCCTTCGAGATGAACCCCACGGTGCCCGAGAGCGCGCCCTCCACCTTCTTCACGTCGTCCCCGGTCTGCACCTCCGAGGCACCCCTCCGACGCGCGCCGATCCGAGACACGACCGAGATCCCAGAGCTCTATAGAGATCCGGCCGTTTTGTGAGGCCGACCCTCCTCCAGGCCAAAGTCCGAACAGACTGGTGGCGAGCCAGCCTGGCCCGAGCTCCACAGGGAACTGCACAACTGAACAAGTGCAACCAAGCTGAAGTCCCAAAAGGACGAGCCGCGTCGAGGTCGACAAAGAACCTGAGTCTTCTCGGGATCGAGCCCACGTGTCCACTTCGACCGCGGACTTCACTTCAAGCGTGTTCTTAAACAGCTGGACAAGTCCAAATATACGAACACAATACGAACAGTAAATACAAGCTCCGAGAAAACGCTTAGGCCCAGTCAAGATTCTTGATTTTCTCAAACGATACCGGGAATCCATGAATATATATATATATATGTGTATATGTAAATATGTATATTATTGTTATTATTATTATTATTATGATTATTATTATTATTACTACTACTAATATTATTAGTAGTAGTATTATTATTAGTATTATCATTATTATTAATATTAGTATTATGATGATTACTACTACTACTACTACTACTACTACTACTACTACTACTACTACTACTACTACTACTACTACTACGACTACTACTACTATTATTCGTATTATTATTCATATTATTGCTATTATTATTATTATTATTATTATTATTATGGACTCCCGCTGGGTGTCAGGTCAAGGGTGGGGGAGAAGGGCTGCTCGGCGGGCATCAGGGCCCAGGTCCCATGGGTCGCGCCTCGATCCTGGGCAGCGATCGCTGGATCAGCGATCCACACCCACGCTCGAGCCCCGATCGTAGAGGAACAAGCAACTGCACAAACACAAACTTCCTGAACTCCGCGCGGGTTCCTTGGAACGACGCTGGACCTCCCTGGCGCGCTCCGCGCGCCAGGGGGCCGCCAGGGGGGGGGTCCCACGCCGAACCAAGGAACCCACGCGAACCTCCGAAAGCTTTTGTTTATGCTGATTTCTCTTCTTCGAGATAGGCTGGTCTTCCTCCTCCTCCTCCTCCTCCTCCTCCTCCTCATCATCATCATCATCCTCCTCCTCGTCCTCCTCATCCTCCTTGCTTCCGCGTCCTCCGCCCCCTCCTGAGGGTCAGCTGAGGCCCCAGACCCCCAACGTCGTGATCTCCTCGCAGGCTGGACCCCCAGTTGGCGGCGAGCGCGGGGGGGGGAAGTGAGGAGGAGGAGGCCTCCTTAGAAAGCGCGGCGGGGCTTCTCAGAAGTCCTCCGGCCTTCTGACAAGCTTCCCGCGTCTTCGGGGAACGCTAAGAAAGCTTCTCAGAAGAAGAAGAAGAAGAAGCAGAAGCGGTCTGCTCACCGGCCGCGGCGGGCTGGGCCCCGGACGGCGCGCGGAAAAGCGCCTGAGCAGACCGAGGGAGACGAGCAACCGGCATGCGTTCGCCTGCCCGGACCACGGGACAGGCCGACAAAGACACGCGGGCCAGGCGAGGAAGGCACGCGGGCCCAGAATGCGGGCCGACAAAAAGACCTCGCAGAAGGCCGGGGGCCTTCGGCGCCTTCTGAGGAGGCCCGCCCCGTTGCACTGCCCACCCCGGGCACGCCGCCGACCAAGGGGCCCACAGACCCCTTCCCCAGGCCGGGCGTTCCTCCCGAGTCGTTTCTCGGGGGTGGCCCCGGAGCCCCGGCGGGGGCCCCCAGAGATCGAGAGCGGCCGAGAGCCTGCCGTCGGGGGTGTTATGTCATGACCCCAGGGGGTCTGGGGCTCGCCCGAGGTCGTGGATGGTGGGGATGACGGGCATCTGCGCCCCGATCTTCGTCGCCGTCGTCGTCGTCGTCGGCGTCGTCGGCATCGTCGTCGTCGTCGTCGGCGGCGGCGGCGTCGTCGTCTGGGGCTCGCGCGAGGTCGTGGATGGTGGAGATGACGGGCATCTGCGCCCCGATCGTCGTCTCGTAGAGCCACCGGCCGCCCGAGCGCGTCGCCTCCAGGGTGCCGCCGCCGCCGCCGAAGACGACGCCGCCGCCGCCGCCGCCGCCGCCGCCGCCGACGACGACGACGACGACGACGACGACGACGACGACGACGACGACGACGACGACGCCGCCGCCGCCGCCGCCGACGACGACGACGACGACGACGCCGCAGCCGCCAACGCCGCCGCCGCCGCCCGCCAGTGCGCGCCGCCTCCAGTGTGTCCGTCCACCTTCCGGGCGGCCGGGAGACCAGGGGCGGGCCGACCAGGCGGGCGGCAGCCCGGCTGGTGTCCTACAGCCATCGTGCCACCACAGGGAGCGCGGAACAAGAAGCGAGGGGGCCCCCTCGAGTCCTAACAAAATCACGACGGCAGATTTTTTGGCCGTCTTCGGCCTCTGGGGGCCCTCTCACTCCCCTGGGCCCCCGGGACCGGGCGAAAACGACTCGGGATGAAAGGCCAGTGCTGGGGAAAGGGTCGGGACTTCCGGGAGCCCCGTATCGAGGACGTGTAGGCGCAGGGAATGCGGAAGGAGGAGGAACGGCGCGGGACCCCCCCTCTCTGGCGCAGGGAGCGCGCCAGGGAGCAGGGGGCCCAGCACCGATCCCAGAAATCCTAGGTTACAGCCATCGTGCTACCATGAGGACCAGAAGGAAGGCTGGCCAAGGAACGAAGGAGATTTTCTGGCAACGGCGAGCCCCCTCGGCCACGCATGGGCTCCCCGACCCCGATCTGAGGAACGGCCCGGCCACTGGAGGCCCCCCCCGAGCCCAGATTCACTCGCGAGGCTTACGCCGACCAGCGCGTGGGCAAGAGCACAGCCTCGAGCAGCGACGCGACGTGGAGGGCGAAACGCTGCGCCGGCCAGATGGAGCAAGAGGAGGAGGAAGAGGAGGAGGAGGAGGAAGAGGAGGAGGAGGAGGAGGAGGAGGAGGAGGGAGGAGGAGGAGGAGGAGGAGGAGGAGGAGGAGGAGGAGGAGGAGTGGTCCTGATTTCGGCGTCTCGCTGCAGTAGAGGAAGAGAGAGCAGCAGGAACAGAAACTCTCGACGCTCCGCGCGGCCGTCTGGGAATCTGCGCTGGGCCCCCTCCCTGGCGGCGCCTCCTGCGCCGCCCCTGGCGCGCTCCTGCCCGAGGCGAGCCGCCTGGGAGGGGGCCCAGTGCAGATCCCAGAAATCCGCCCGGAGCTCCGAAAGTTTATGCTTGTGTGCAGCTTCTGACGGACCAAACAAAGGGGCCCCGAACCCTTTGGGAGGGGACCTACGTCAGGAGGACCAAAAGACATTAGGGGTGGCGGGGGGGTCTTTCCTGAAGATGCATCAGACCAAACCGCCCAGACCTGTGATCCTTGATGCGAAAACGGCACGTCCTCGTCGTGTTATCAAGGTTAGGGGCTTCTGTTCTCGATGAGTTCTGCTCTCCTCCGATGTAATCTTCATCACAACTTGGGGGGGCAAGCCATGGACACGGCCGGGCCGGGCCTCACCGGCCCCCGCCTGGCCCCCCCGAGCCCCGGTCTGTCGGCCAGCCTGACCTGTCGAGCGGCCCCGAGCCGACACAGTGGCTGGCGGAGATCACGTGGATCCCCTTGCGCAGCCATCTCGGGTAGTTCTTGGCAACCTCCTCCGAGGGGGTGCAATCGATGATCACCTCCGGAGGAAGGAATGCACGGCATGAGCACACCTCGCGCGGATGTCCTGGTTCTGCGCTAAGCCCTCCCCCCTGCCAGGGAGTCCCAATTCCCTGGCAGGGAGGAGGAGGAGGAGGAGGAGGAGGAGGAGGAGGAGGAGGAGGAGGAGGAGGAGGAGGAGTCCCTCCTCCTCCCTGCCTCAATACTCCCTGGCGCGCGGAGCGCGCAGCGGCGCCGGCAGCGCCGCCAGGGGGGGCTCGGTGCCGATCCAAGCCGAAAGTTTATCTCTGTGCCGTTTCTCCGTCTTCGGAACTTGCGGGGTACTCCAGATTTCATAACAAAGGGAGGGGGGTCTCATTTCGGGGGGGGGTCTCTTCCAGGCTATCTTGGAGGGCCTGGGGGGGTCTGGGGACGATGTTTTGGAGGGTTCTCCCACCGGGGGGGGGTCTGAAATGGCTTGTCTTGGAGGGTCCAGACCCCCTCCCTTTTATTACGAAATCTGGAGTATGCGCTTGGGGTCGAGGAAGTCTAATCGGATCGAGAAGTCGGATCGGTGATCCAAATGAATCGGATCGGCGGAAATCGGCAGCCAAGTCGGGCGAAGTCGAATCGGCCGAGATCGGCAGGCTTGAAGGGCCTCCGTTGCGAAATCGGAATCCGAATCGGAATCCGAAGTCGAACCGAATCGGCATGGGAACCCGTCGGAGTCGAATCGAATCGAATCGAAGGAGTCGAAAGGAGCCCTGCCTTGTGGGGTATGCGCTTGGTGTCGAGGAAATCCTCGAGCACGCCCATCTCGGTCGGCACCACCTGGAAGTCAGCCCCGAGCTCCGCGACCTTCTTCTCCCACGCCGGGATGCTGGTGCCGCCCTCCTCCATGTCGAGCCCCTCCAGCGGGAGGCCGTGCTCGGACAGCACCATCTTGCTCGAGTCCGCGATCATGCGCACCTCGATTCGTAAAGCTTCGGGCTGCGCACAAGTCGGGGATGGACAGACCCCCCTTTAGCAAAACGTGGTTGAGTGGAAACGGCCTGAGGCCCAAACCTGGCGGGCGCAAGCCCTGGAAAGCAGCGGCCACGGCGCCCCCTCGAGAACCGAAAACGGAGAATTCACGAATCGACGTGTCACCGCTGGGGGTTCTGCCCACCCCCGAACGAGCAGCCCCCCCCCCTCCCCCCCAGGCAGACCCGGCTGGCCGCAGCAGGCCCCCCTCCGAGCAGTCCGGGGCGGTCTCGGCGCCCCGGCGCCGCCTCCGACGGCGCCCCATGGGGCGGCCCGCGCCCCGGGCTTCTGACGCGTTGGGACCGCCCCGGACCGCCCGGGGGGGCCTGCTGAGGCCAGCTCGGACCGCTCGGAGGGCCTGTGGAGTCAAACAGGGCTAGGATCGGGATAAATCGCTCCAGAGCGTTCCGGAGCGCTCTCAGAGCGTTCCGGAACGCTCTGGAGCGGCCGCGGCGCCCAATACATCCTCCAAACCCGCCGATTCTCAGAGATTTCGAGTTATCCCGATCCGATTTTGTCCCGATCTTCGCGTCGTTTTACGGAGGCCGGCCAGGACTGCCTGGGGGGGGCCTGGCTGTGCGCAGCACGGAGCCCCACCACGCACCTCGATGTTGAGGTTCTTCGACTGCATCATGGCCGGGAGCTTCTGCATCCTGCCCTGGGATGCCTCGAACTTGGCGAGCTGCTTGACGACCTCCGAACCAACCAGTCCGGTGCCGATGATCCCGATTCCCATGTTCATGTTCGACAGCGTGAAGCCTTCGTGAATAGCGCGCAGCGCGCGGGAAAGGTCCCCACGCGGCACCACCACCGAGATGTTTCGCTCCGATGCGCCCTGCGCAATGGCGACTACGTTCACCTGGGCCCGCCCCAGGGAGTTGAAGAAGCGCGCCGCGATGCCTGTGCGCTCCTTCATGCCCTCACCGATGATCGCCACGATGCTGCAGTCCGGCTTCGGGGCCACTCTGATCTCGGAGTCCCGCGCGAGCTCAATGGCGAAGGCCTCCTTCAAGCCCTCCACCGCACGGTCCTGATCGCCCGCATCGACCGCCACGGTGATGGAGTGCTCGGAGGATCCCTGGGAGGCGAGGATCACGTTGGCGCCAGCCGTCTCCAGAGCCTGCATCATCCGGCGAGCCACGCCCATGGTGCCCAGAAAGGATGCGCCCGAGATGGTCACCAGCGACACCTTCTCGATGGACGTGATGGCCTTGACCGGGAAGTCCTTCATGGTGACGTCCTCCTCCTGATCGTCCCACTTGTTCCAGGCGTCCCCCCGACCGTATACCCTGGTGAGGGGCAACGATAGGGGGGGACCGACATCGGGGGGGATGCATCGACCACGAATCAGCGATACATCGTCGATAGATCGGCGATAAGCCCCCGATAGCGAAACCGCACATTCCTGGGCGAGGCGGGGCTACCAGACCCTTGCATTGGCGATCAGTGGGCGACTAGGGGGTCGATGCATGCTCCCCTGTGCCCGTCCCCCCCCCATCTTGTGGGGAAACCAGAAGGTACCGAAACCGGTACTGCCCGGACCTCTCCCGGGCTGCGCTCCGACCAGAATCTCGAAGCGACTCCAGCGGTGGCGACGAGATCCTCCCAGGAGGCCCAGAATGGGGGAACACGAGGGAGGGGTGGAGGCATGGGTACCTTTTCCTGCTCCAATCGTTGCCCCCGACCTGGTGCCAGGGTGGGATGGGTTGAACACGTTCTTGACGAGGACGGGGATCCTCTTCTCGATGCAGGGCACCATGGCCGAGGGGTGCAGCACCTGGCCGCCGAAGTAGGCCAGCTCCATGGCCTCGTCGAACGTCAGCGACGGGATCGAGAAAGCGCTGGGCACCCGGCGGGGATCCTAGAATTGTGAGCGGCAAGGGGAGCCAGGGGCCTCCAAGTAAGAAAATCGTTAAAGTAACCCCAGAATAAGGCCAAAGTTTGTGTTTCTGCCGCTTTTTTCTTCTAGGACCTAGAAGAAAAAAGCGGCAGAACACACAAACGTTCGGCGGTCCGCGCGGATTCTTCGGATCTGCGCTGGAGCCCCCCTCCCTGGAGCGCGGAGCGCGCCATGGGCGGCGCTGGAGGCGCCGCCGGGGGCCCGGCGCGGATCCGAGAAATCCGCGGGGAGCGCCAACAGTTTCTGTCTATGGCATTTTCTCTTCTTCGAGATCCGCGGTGTACACGCCGTTCACATTCTTCCAGAAGGTCACGGACGCCGACCCCAGCACCTTGGCGAAGATGGTGGCGGAGTAGTCCGAGCCGCTGCGCTTCAGCGTGGTGGGGCGGCCGTCCAGGGTGCTGCAGACGAACCCGGTGATGACCAGGAGGGGAGCCTTGGCGCCGGCGGGGAGCGCGGCAAAGGTGCTGCTCCACATGTCCTGCATCTTCTCCATGGTCGTGTCCCACAGGGGCTGGATCGTGTCCATGGCCTGCCCCTTCTCGCCCAGGCCCATCGAGGACGCCTCTGGGGAAACAAGAGCCCAGACAGCCTCCGATTGAATTGTCTGACTAATATACATACATATGTATATATATATGTACGCATATAGATGTGTATATATATGTGTCTGTACATATACGTGCGTATAAACAAATATATATATATATATATATCTATACATATATATACATATGTTTATGTTTTATATTTATATATTTTTAAAAAAAAAAAAAAAAAAAAAAAAAAAAAAAAAAAAAAAAAAACTCCAAAAGCACAAAAACTAAAACAACAAAAACGGCCCCGGGGCACCCGACCACCCTTACCTGGGGGTAGTGTTGCGCCCCAGATCCATGTGTGATGGTCCCCAGGCACGCCCAGATTGAAAAAGAAAAAAACATCGCTGGAGATCTGGGAAGATAATTGCCGATACCGCCACTCCCCGGACCTCTCGTGGGGTGCAGTCTGACCCGAAGATCGCGGCAAATCCAGCCGTGGCGGCGAGGGCCTGCCAGGAGGCCCCCAAAAAGGCGAAGACGAGGGAAGCCAGGACCTCCGATGCTGTGATTTCTCAATGCGGGGCCCTCGGAGCTCTGGACCACATCCCAAGAGCCCTCGAGTCATGAACAAAATCACAGCGGAGGGTTTTTCATTATTTTCGGCCTCTGGGGGCCCTTGCCGGGCCTCGGGACCGCCAAAAAACGACTTGACGTCGAGGGTCTGGGAGTGATTGTTCATCCTGGCCTGTTTTTGACAGTCCTAGGGCTGGCGAGGACCCCCAGACGCTGAAAACGAAGAAAAGTTCTGGGAGGATGGCGATAAAGATAGTCTGGATGTCATGATAAAATGGGGGGTCTGATTTTTGGGTGGGTCTGATTGGAGCTGTCTTGGCGGGTTCCGCGGGGTCTGGGCAAAAGGCCGCCCTTTTCCATGGCTGGCCTGGCTGGGGGACTAAAACAGCTCGTCTGGGAGGGTCGTGGCCACCCCGTTTGGCTACGAAATCCCACCAGCCCTCTGGGCGTAGGTGGTCTAGCGCGTTTCCTCCTCCACCCCTCCCTCTTCCACTTCGGGGAGGGGTTGATCACTGTTCCTTGTTAGTGTGCACCCCCTCCTCCACCCGGCCCCGGCCGGCGTCCAACCAGGAACCATGCCGACTCCATGAGGCCCGCCCCCCACCATACCCGTCAATACACCATGCAAACCGCACTCTGCCTCCAAATTCGGAGCATGCGCGGCCAACCCGATGCGCCCCCCCCCCCCGCCATCCATGTCAAAAAACAAAGCAAAATACACTTTGGGGTAAGGTCTTGAGTCATGCTCGTGAGGCCCGCGAACACTGCGTATTGATGTTACAGGGATGGCGGGGGTGCCAGCATATTCCCTGCCGTGCGCAGGGCTACCATCCCTGACAAAAGACAATACAACATGCACCTCGCGGCCAAATCTGGATCATGCGCGGCCATCCCGCGATCACTGTCAAATGGTTTTTGACAGGGACGGCGGGGGTGGTGGCGCGTGGCCTGCTGTGCGCAGGCCCACCAGACACAATAATGGGCATTGGTTTTCGACAAGGACGGCGGGAGCCGACATGTTTCCCGATGTGTGCTGTCACGTGCGCAGGCGCGCCTGACGCACACTGCACGTGCCCCGAACATGACGCATCTGGCGCGGCTGGAGTGTGCGGCACAACTGGCGCACTCGGAGCACGTGGCGCATCTGGCGCACCAGGCGTGCCTGGCACGCTCGGGCTCCAGGGGTGCCTGGCGCGCGTGGCGCCCCTGGCACGCGTGGCGCACCTCGCCCAAGCGTCGCGCACCTGTGGTCGGCTTTGGTTCCCAGTAGCTGTCCATTCAAAGTCGACGGCTGAACACGCCCAGGCTCGGGTGTTACTTATGTGTTGGGAGGGCGTGTGGGAGTGAGCTAGACGGCTTGCGGGCGGGTGGGTAGCTTGACCCCTCCACCTTACCCCCTCCCCTGGACCTGGAGGGGTGGGGTCGCGGGTCGTTGGAGGGTCCAAGATAACCCAAGATGGCTCTAGGAGGGGCTCAGAGAGCCCAAAATGACTTCCAAGATGGCTCAAGATAGCCCAAGATGGCTCAATGTGGCTTCCAAGATGCTCCAAGAGGCTCCAAGACGGCTCCAAGACGGCTCCGAGTGGCCACGGAACCTCCCCAGGATGGCTCCAAGAGGGCCCATGATGGCTCCAAGTGAGGCCAGGCCCAAGAGAGCCCCAATACGACCCAAAGAGGGCTCCAAGAGGGGTCCAAGAGACAAAGTTAGGCACTCTAGGAGGGCAGGGCTAATTAAGCACCCCCCCTTGTTCGATCGGTCTCCTCCAAGATGGCTCAACGAGCGCCCCCAAGGCTCCCAAGAGCGCCCCAAGGGGGCCCCAAGAGGCGCCAAGGAGGCCCCAGAATGCTCCCAAGAGGCCTCCAAGAGGCTCCCAATAGACCCCAAGATGCCCCAAGAGGCTCCCCGAGGCACCCAAGAGGCTCCAAGAGGAGTGTCCAAAGAGCGCTCTAAGAGGGACCCTTCCTCTGTGTGCTGCCCACTTCCCTGATCGAGGCAACTCCTCTAGACATCGTCTCTGGATGGATGGACTGGTGAGTTTGCGCGAAGCGTCAAGAACTCCTCCTCC
>CAUYUJ010007249.1:45000-48016 GCA_963575745.1 Prorocentrum cordatum | reverse complement strand
CGACTACTACTACTGTTGCTACTACTACTACTACAACTACAAACGGTGTAATTACTCCTACAGCACAACAATCGTACTAGTCGTACTCCTAATGCTCGTATTTTTATGTTGAATCATACTTTATCCCGTAAATTGTACCCATCATAATAACGACGTGTTCATCATGCTACTTACTATACTTATACATGTACGTATACATCGTACTTATGCTAATGCTTGTGGTTGCACTTACACTTATACTTACTCTTATACTTATACTTACACTCATACTTATCATTATACTCATACTTCTACTTATGCTTATACGTATATATATATATATATATGTATTTTTATGTTCAGTTATGGTTAATCATACTTCTACTTGTACTTATTTTTATGCTTACACATGTACTCATACCTATACTTAATCATATACTTACACCATCGCTTGTAGCCAAATCTAAACTGACACTCATACTTATTCCCACACCTATACTTGTACATACCTATACTTTTATTGATACATGTACTCATACTGTTACTTTTTACTTATATTCATACTTCTACGTACATGTGTACTTGTACTTAAACTTACACGTGTACTTCTACCTAATGTTATACATATTTTTCTTCTGGAATATATCCGTACACTTATACTTGTACTTATACGTCTACGCATACTTATACCTATACTTGTACTTGTACTTGTACTTGCACTTGCACTTGTACGTGTATTTATAATTATACTTACACTTGCATTTTTACTTCTGCTTAGACGCTAAACATATACTTATATTTGTGCGTATACGTATACTTACATGTATACTTAAGCTTGTACTTCAACTTATCCGTATATTTATACCCGTAATGGCATTGTACTTATACTGGTACTTATGCCGTACACGTATACTTTCACTTATATTTGTACCAGTCTTATACTTATACGTATACTCATACTTATATGTGTAATTATACGTATACACATATTATTTTTCATATTTATATATGTATATACGTACGCTTACACGCATCATTATACTTATCCTTATACTTATACGTATACTTATACTTATACTTACACTTATACTTATACGTATAGTTATACGTATACTGATGCCTGTACTTATACTTATATTCATACTTGTTCTTATACGTATACCAATACTTATAATTCCACTTATACTTATACTTATAGTAATACTTATTCTTTCACTCATACTATACAATTACCCATACTAGTACGTAAACGTATACCTGTACTTATAGTGATATGTCTACTTATACTTAGACTTATGCTTACAGTTATACTCATACGCATACTCATGATTATATTTATGCTTATGCGTTTACTTATATGTATACATATACTTATCTTTGTACTTTACGCATCCTTGTACTTATAAGTACAATTATGCTTATACGTATAATTTTACTGATACTTATACTTATACTCGTGCTTATTCTTAAACATCTACTTACACGTATAATTTTACTTGTACTTATCTCTCATACCTATATTTTCAAGTATATTCATACTTCTAATTATGCTGATAATTGTGCATGTATTTGTACTTATCCTTGTACTTATACCTATGCTTATCCTTATACGTATAATACGTATACTTTTACGTATACATATACGTAAATTGATACTTATAATTGGACTTATACGTATACTTATACGTATACGTATACGCATACGTATACTTACACATGAACTTATACTTCTATATGTACTCATGTTTTTACGTAGACTTATCCGTACACTTATACATATGGTTATCCTTGTACTGCTCGTACTACTACTGCTACTACTACTACTGCTGCTGCTGCTGCTCCTGCTGCTACTACTACTACTCCTACTACTGCTGCTGCTGCTGGTACTACTACTACTACTACTACTACTACTACTACTACTACTACTACGACTACTACTACTACTACTACTACTACTACTACTACTACTACTACTACTACTACTACTACTACTACTCAATACTTACTACTACTACTACTACTACTACTACTACTACTACTACTACTACTACTACTACTACTACTACGCCACCACCACCACCACCACCACCAACACACACACACGACTACTACTACTACTACACTAACTTACTACTATACTCTACGCTACTCCTACTCCTACTCCTACTCCTACTCCTACTCCTACTCCTACTCCTACTCCTACTCCTACTCCTGCCTACTCCTGCTGCTGCTGCTACTACTACTACGACGACGACGACCACTACTACTTTTACACATGCTAACCATATTCATCATGAGACGACTGCCATGAAGGCAAGGATGATGAGGCGGCGGGGGCCGACGGAGGGTGTCGACACGAAGGCAGTAGGATTGGGAGGAGACCTTGCTCCCAGCTGCCACAGTGTTTGGGGTCTCTGCACGCGCCCATCTGCCAGTTCCCCCCCTCCCTCTCTCCATTGCCCTGTATCCTCGTCTCCACGGAGGGAGGCCAAGGGTGAGGAGGGGCGCCACGGCAGTCGTCTGGATATCTGTCTCCCGAGTTCCGAACTGCGGGATGGCACAACCAACTGGAAGCGTGCCGATTTCCGAGGGACCATGGGTTGTTCCCATCAGCGCGCCGCGCTGGCTTGTGCCCCGAGGCGCCACCAATGACGGATCGAGGCCCTCAACGATGCGACGCATGATGCCTCCCGCTGTGAAGGGGGAGAGGATATTCCCCCCCCCCCGGGCGCAGGCGAGGCTCCCAATGAGGAGGGGTTGGGACGTGTGCGCGCGATGCGTAGCACATCCTTCTCCCCACTCCCCCCCTGCCTCCTCCCTCCTCCCCCTCCTCCCCTCCCCCCCTTCCTCCTTCCCTCCCCTGCTCCTCCTCCTCCTCCTCCTCCCTCCTCCCTCCTCGCATCCCTCTCTGCCTCCACTCCCCTCCCCCTCTCCTCCCTTCTCCTCCCTCCCCTCCCTTCTCCCTCCCCAGACCCCCGACGTCATGATGTTTTACAGCGTGGACCCCCAGAAGTATCGACCCCCCTCCTCCTCCCCT
>CAUYUJ010007249.1:0-40000 GCA_963575745.1 Prorocentrum cordatum | reverse complement strand
ATGATGACGATGAGGATGATGAGGATGCTGATGCTGCTGATGATGATGCTGCTGCTTCTGCTGATGCTGCTGATGCTGCTGCTGCTGATGCGGATGATGATGATGATGATGATGCTGACGCTGATGCTGATGATGATGATGCTTATGCTGCTGATGCTGATGATGCTTATGATGATGCTGATGCTGATGCGGATGATGATGATGCTGATGCTGATGCTGATGATGCTGCTGATGATGATGATGATGACGATGATGATGATGATGATGATGATGATGATGATGATGATGACGATGCTGATGCTGATGATGATGCTGCTGATGATGATGCGGATGATGATGATGATGCTGATGATGTCGCTGCTGATGCTGATGCAGCTGCTGCTGATGCTGATGCTCATGCTGATGATGCTGATGCTGCTGCTGCTGCTGATGATGATGATGATGATGCTCCTGCTGCTGGTGAGGATGCTGATGATGCTGATGCTGATGAAGCTGATGATGCTGATGATGCTGATGATGCTGATGATGCTGATGCTGCTGATGAGCATGATCATGCTGCTGATGCTGATGCTGATGCTGATGCTGCTGCTGCTGATGATGATGAGGAGGAGGAGGAGGAGGAGAACGAAGAGGAGGAGGAGGAGGAGGAGTGGAGGGGAGGAGGAGGAGGGGAGGAGGAGGGGAGGAGGAGGATGAGTACAAGGAGCGAGGTCTGAGGAGGAGGAGCGGTGGAGGTGGGAGGAGGAGGAGGATGGGTAAGGGGATGGGATACTGGGAGGGGGAGGAAGAAGATGTCGATGCGGAGGAGGGGGAGGATGAGGAGGATGAGGAGGATGAAGAGGAGGAGGGGGATGAGTAGGAGGAGGAGGAGGAGGAGGAGGAGGCGGAGGAGGAGGAGGAGAAGGGCGACGAGGAGGAGGAGGAGGCACCTGAGGAGAAGGAGGAGGAGGGCGAGGAGGAGGAGGGGGAGGAGGAGGAGGAGAAACTTGACCAGGAGGAGGAGGGATAATAGTATAGTAGTGGTGGTAGTAGTAGTAGTAGTAGTAGTAGTAGTAGTAGTAGTAGTAGTAGTAGTAGTAGTAGCAGTAGCAGTAGTAGTAGTAGTAGGAGTAGTAGTAGCAGCACAGTAGTAGTAGAGTAGAAGTTAGTAGTAGTAGTAGTAGTAGTAGTTTCGTCGTAGTCGTCGTCGTCGTCGTCGTAGTAGTAGTAGTAGTAGTAGTAGTAGTAGTAGTAGTACTAAGTAGTGGAAGTAGTAGTGATTAGTAGTAGTAGTAAGTAGTAGTAGTATTAGTAGTAGTTAGTAGTAGTCGTAGTAGAGTAGTAGTCGTAGTAGTAGTAGTAGGTAGTAGTAGTAGTAGTACTACTAGTAGTAGTAGTAGTAGTAGTAGTAGTAGTAGTAGTAGTAGTAGTAGTAGTAGTAGTAGTAGTAGTAGTAGTAGTAGTAGTAGTAGTAGTAGTAGTAGTAGTAGTAGTAGTAGTAGTAGTAGTAGTAGTAGTAGCAGTAGTAGTAGTAGTAGTAGTAGTAGTAGTATTCGTCGTCGTAGTAGTAGTAGTAGTATTAGTAGTCGTAGTAGTAGTAGTAGTAGTAGCAGTAGTAGTAGTAGTAGTAGTAGTAGTAGCAGTAGTAGTCATAGCAGCAGCAGCAGCATCAGTAGTAGTAGTAGTAGTCGTCGTCGTCGTCGTCGTCGTCGTAGTAGTAGTAGTAGTAGTAGTAGTCGTAGTCGTAGTCGTAGGAGGAGGAGGTATGACACGAAGGATGTAGACGGATGATGAGGATGGCGATCCTGAGGATGAGGTTGAGACGGAGGAGGAGGAGACGGATGAGGAGGAGGAGGTGGAGAAAGACCAAGACGATGACTAATACGAAGACCCGTACTCCTATTATGACGACTAGTGATAATATTGATGGTTCAACTGATAAGACGAACATTCGACTAACACTAATACCAAGACTTCGTCTAATACGAATACCAATGTGAACACTATTAAACAACCTATTCATACGACTAGCGATAAGAGTAATACGGCTGACCAAAAGTTATTTGACTGAAACTCGTAGTACTATCCTCGTAATCAGACTAGTACTAATTCATATATACGAGTGTCATTTATTATATACTTGTGACGACTATCAACACTCATAAACGAATCTTAACTACTAATAATCAGAAGAGGAAAACCACGACGAGTAATACCACTACTAATGATAACCGTTGTACTGATACTATTAAGCATACGAAGACAAATGTGACGACAACCGCCACTACCAAGACGAATCGTAACCATATTATAAATACTCAGAATCAGACTGGCCGCTAGACTAAGCACACTAGTAATATTATGCATAAGAATACGAAGATTACGAAGTCGAGGCATACGAGTAACAAGATGAGTACTAATACTAGTACTACGAAGAAGACGAAGAAGAAGAGGAGGAGGAGGAGCAGGAGGAGGAGGAGGAGGAGGAGGAGGAGGAGGAGGGTGAGGTGGTGGAGGGACTGCAGGGACTGCCCACTTTTCCCAGGCCTTGTCCAGTCTCGGGCTGCTGCCGCCTGGATTTGACGCCTGGTCGGATGAGCTTCCCGCCCCCCCATGGGCGCCGCCTGCCTGCCACGTCGGATCGGCGCGTCCGTGCCCCAGCGCTGCTCGTAGTCCCGAGCATTTTCTTTGGGTGGAGGGCAATGGGTGAAATCTGAAATGCCGTTTCGATGAATTTTCGAGGCTTGAACCTGCAAGAGGTGAATCGCAAGACGAAGTGATTTTCGAGGTGCAGCAGCCCATATGGATTTCACCCTGAACCCTCCACCCTAAGAAAATGTTCAGTAGTCATAGGGTGAGTCGGATGCAGACTCAACGCCACGCCGCTGAAGGTCGGACTCCAAGGAACAGCCAGTGGCACCGCCGTGCGAGCCATCACGCGGGTGCTTGGGGGGCTGACGGGTGGAGCACCCGGGCAGACGTGCACCGCTCGCATGCAACCGATCAGGGCGCGGACTCGCGGGGTCGGGGCTTCCTGGCCAGAGCGCGTCGACGAACCGCTGTCGAGCTGGGAGTAGAGAGGCATCGAGAGATCGCCAGGGCTTCGTACCCCTGGTCAGATGGCGGCAATCCTCCTGCAGCGCCAGGTCGTATTGTGAGCGGCCCATGCCGCCAGCCAGTAAACCTGGAGATTTGGAAGGACGCGCGGGTGCCGAGCTGCCCACAAGTACAGGTTCTATAGGCTTACGCCACCTCCGCCGACCCCTCTATAAAGTTCTTCGCGTCCAGGACTGCATTCCACTCGGCTTGTCCGATTCCTGGGAGGTTCTTGGGGGCGTTTGGGGGCTCTGTCGGGGCTTCCTGGGGGCTTCTTGGGGCGTGTTGGGTGCTTTTTGAGACAACCTGGGGGTTTGCTGGGGCCGACGGCTGGAAATGTGGGTTCGGGTTCTCCTTGTGGGTCCCCTTTTGGCGCCGTCCGGGGGCCTTCTGGGGCCGTCATCGGGGCTTCTTTGGCGGTCTTGGGACCCTTCTGGGCCGTCTTGGAGCTGTCCTGGGGGTCTTCGAGGCCTCAGAGTCCCTTTTGGAGGCCTCTTGGGCCGTCTTGGAGGCCGCTTAGGGGCCTCTCAGCCGTCTGGGACCATCTTGAGGCCATCTTGGGCAGTCTTGGGTGCATCTTGGGCCGTCTTGAAGGCATCTTGGGGCCATCTTCGATGTCTTGGAGGCCATCTTGGCGTCTTGGAGGTCATCTTGGGTCATCTTGGAGCCATGTGCAGGCCGTCTTACGCCATCTTGGGTGCATCTTGGGCCGCCTTAGCCGTCTTGGAGGCCCTCTTGGTTGTCTTGGAGGCCTGTTGGGGCCCTCTGGGGGCCGTTTTGGGGGCCTTTTGGGCCGTCATGGGGCCATCTTGGAGGCCTCGTGGGTGATCTTGGAGCGACCTTGTGGGCCTCTTGGGCCGTCTTGAGCCGTCGGAGTGCCAAACAAACAACAAATGCCAACATCCCTCAAAAACCTAAGGAACATCAATGATGTTGATCTCTTCTGGTCCTCCTGGATGACCTCTTGGAGATCTCTTGGGCCGTCTTGGAGGCCTCTTTGGAGCCTCATGGAGGAGGAGGAGGAGGAGGAGGAGAAGGAGGAGGAGGAGGAGGAGGAGGAGGAGGAGGGGCAGGGCGGAGGAGGAGGAGGAGGAGGAGGAGGAGGGGGCAGGAGGAGGAGGAGGAGGAGGAGGAGGAGGAGAGAGGAGGAGGAGGAGGAGGAGGAGGAGGCGGAGGAGGGAGGAGGGAGGAGGGAGAGGAGGAGGCGGAGGAGGCGGAGGAGGAGCCGCCCCGGTCGTTGTCCCTCGGAAGGTCGCCCTTGCCCGGGGCCACGCTCTGGCGCGTGCGGCCGAGGGCCGCCGCCACGGGCGGGGGAGCGCCGGGCCGAGGCCCCTCGGAGCAGGGGGCCTCCGTCTGGCCCGGAGGGGCCTCCCCCGGACACAGCGCGAAGTCGGGCCTGTGCCCCTGCAGGGGGATTGTCGACGAAAAAATTGAAAAGATACACCAAAAATTGTCCAAAAATAGTCTGGGGACTATTTTTTGAATCTTTTTGACATTTTTGGGGCATTTTTTTGGGGTATGTTTTAGTGTTCGTCGAAAATCCTCCTGTGGGGGGACACGCCCGACATAAACACAGCGCATGATATGGAGCCTCCGGCCGGCTGCGGAAGGGGGAGGAAGAGAAGAGAGCATCGGGGGTCCCCAAACAGGGTGGTGCCCATCGGTGGGGATTCGGGGTCACCGCGCGGTTTTGGGACTCGGGTCGTTCTCCGAGGAGGTCTCGGGCGACGGGGGCCTCCAGGGTGCCAAGACCGTGCGGTGACGGACCGTGCGGTGAGGTCTCGGGGGATTTCGAGGTCACCGCACGGTCTGTCACCGCACCATTTCGGGACTCCAGAAAAGGGGAAGGAAGAGAGAAGAGGAGCAGCAGGAGGAGGCCAAGCCCCTGCAAACGGGGCGTTCGTACACGGGGCGGCAGCCAGGGGGCCTGGAAGGGAAAAGATCATGGCGCCAGCATCTCAGAGCGGATTTCGTTCGGAAGACAGTATTGTGGGCCCAGAGTGTGCTGGAGAATTTGGCTCTGGATCTCGAAGCGGATTTCGTGCGGATTTTTTGTGCCGGGAATGATTGTTAACAAAATCCACGCGAAATTCACTTCGTTTTTCGCTCGCCGTTTCGGGGTTTCGCATTGACAGACATCCGCGCAAGAATCCGCTGCAGCACGTCTGCAAGGTCGGTGCAGTCAAATAGAGGAGCAGCAGGAGGAGGCTCGGAGCAGGAGTGACGGCCCGCAGCCCGATCGCGTCGGCCTCGCCTCGGTGGGCCGAAGTCGGTCGGCTCGGTTCGGTTCGGTCGCTTGTTGCGCCGTGGCGTCTTCCCCGCCCCCCGACGTCCAGATACTTTCACAACGTCGCCCCCAGAGGTCCCGACCCATTCCCCAGGACTGGTCGGACGGGGCTAGAGCGAGGACAAATCCGTTCCAGGGCGTTCTGGAACGCTCTCAGAGCGTTCCGGAACGTTTCGAGAAGGCCGCGGCGCCCGAGACGCCCTCCAGAGCCGCCCGATCTCAGAGATTCTCGATCTATCCTCGCCTGATTTTACCCTCGTCCTGGCTTCGTCTTGACTGGCTTTGATCGGGCCAGACGAAAGGGGGAACAGGGAAAGGGGGAGGTACGAAATCTGATGCATGCAGCGCTTTCAGCCCCACTGAGGGGCCCACTCCTCGGTGCATGGCCGCCTCCGGCGCCGGGAGGCGCCGGCAAAATCAGTTACGTAAGCTGATTCTCAGACCCCCTCTTTGCTATCCCCCCCTTTCGCCCGACCCGAGACTGGTGCAGGACTGGTTGTCCCAGACCATCCAGTCTCTGAACGACCAGCTGGACCAGTTCGAGGCGGGGGGCGGGGCGGCAGGGCCTGGAGGATCAGGAGCTGGAGGAGGAGCTGGAGGAGGAGCCGGAGGAGCAGGATCAGGAGAAGGAGTGGTGGTCGAGTCAGCCAGGTCGTACGAGTCATGCGGCCCCGCTCATTCCCGCCCCCCCCCCATGGCACAAGACTCGATTGTGGCACAACTTGGTATTGGGATTGGAACGCGCTCCCACCTTGCGCACGGGCGGCGGTGGGGGGGGGGGGCGGAGTATTGAGAGGAGTGGGATGAGATGATGATGATGATGATGATGATGATGATGATGATGATGATGATGATGATGATGATGATGATGATGATGATGATGATGATGTGATCTGGATGATGCTGATGATGAGATGATGATGATGATGATGATGATATGATGATGATGATGATGATGATGATGATGATGATGATGATGATGATGATGATGCTGATGATGATGCTGATTGATGATGATGATGATGATGATGATGATGAGATGATGATGATGATGGATGGCATGATGATGATGATGATGATGATGATGATGATGATGATGATGATGATGATGATGATGATGATGATGATGATGATGATGATGATGATGATGATGATGATGATGATGAGGAGGAGGAGGAGGAGGAGGAGGAGGAGGAGGAAGATGAGGAGAGAGGAGCGAGGAGCGGGGAGACCGGCTGCGTCATAGGGAACAGAGCGGGAGTGGTCTCGGTTGGCTGAGTCGGATATTGGATCCCGCTGCGAGGAGGAAGACGAGGACGATGAGCGAGGATACGGAGGAGTGAGGAGGGAGGGGCCAGGATAGGAATTGTGAGCAAGAGGTATGGGGAGGAAGAGTATGAGGAGGAGGAGGAGGATGAGGAGAGAAGGAGGAGGAGGAGGAGGAGGAGGAGGAGGAGAAAGAGGAGGAGCAGAGCGGAGGGAGGAGGAGGAGGAGGAGGAGGAGGAGGAGGAGGAGGAGGGAGGGGAAGGGGAGGAGGAGGAAGAGGAGGAGGAGGAGGAGGAGGAGGAGGAGGAGGAGGAGGAGGAGGAGGAAGAGGAGAAAGGTGAGGAGGAGGAGGAGGAGGAGGAGGAGGAGGAGGAGGAGGAGGAGGAGGAGGTGGAGGTGGAGGCCGTGCGCTGTGCATCGCCACTCGTCCGCTCGGGCGGAGGGGGAGGACGTGAGGATTTGCCTGGGTATGTGGGGGGGCGCGTGGCTCGTCTCGCACTGTCCCTGCGGGCAGGCCGACATAGAGGTCTTGAACAACAAGAAGTCGTTGAATAACGAGAACAAGTCCAGGCTGGCGCAGCTGAAGGCGCACCAGGACGGCGGGGCGCGGCACCGGGGCGGCGAGCGCAGGTTAGGCTCAGGAAGTGGGGCGTGTCTCTCTGCAGGAGCACTGATCTCAACACAGAGAAGCAACACATAGCCCGGGGACGATTTCCCGACAAGTTTTGGACTATTTGCGAGCATTTTTTTCAGTGGGAACCCCTGTTAAGAAACACCCTGCCTGCCTCCAGGGTGCCCCTTGATTTCTTGGGTTTCGATGGTTTCGCGATGGAAGGCGTGACGTTCGCATACCAAACGTCAATGGACAGCCGGGGGTCTCAGGGTTGGGTTTCTCGTGGAAGGCTTCTTGTGGACCGACCTCCACGGTGCTCAGGAGTGATCAGACAGAGTCTGGGGACGGCTTGCTTCGACTCGCTCTCGCTGGGTTTTTGCTGCGCGCTTCCTCTTCGTCCACAATCCGCTCGCAGGGGGACGTGCACATATGCCAGACCTCTCAGCTTCGGGGGGCGGCCCTCCGAGAGGACCCCACCCCCCAGGCTTGTGCGCCTGGATCCGCCCCCCCCCCCCCCCCACGCGGCCACTCCGCGTCCAGGGGGACGTGCACATATGCCCACCACGTGCACGCGGCCACTCCGCGTCCGCGGCCACCCCCGCTTGCGCGTTGCTTCTCTGTCCACGATCCGCTCGCAGGGGGACGCGCACACACGCCCGACCTTTCCGCTTCGGGGGGGCGGCCCTCCGAGAGGACCCCCTTCCTGGGCTTGTTCGCCTGGGCCCGCCCCCCCTCCCCCCGCGCGGCCACGGGCGGCCACGCGCCGGAGGCTACGCTTGTATGGGGGACGTGCACCTGCCCGACCTCTAAGCTTAGGGTTAAGCTGGGCCTGTCCCTCTACAGGAGGAGTATTCAAAAATACTACACAAAAATAGTGTGGGGACTATTTTTTGAGCTTTTTTTTTGTGTGTGTATATATATATATATTACCATTTTGGGGTATTCTTGGGGTATTTTTTATTTTTCGTCGAAAAATCCCCCTGTGGGGGGACACGCCCGACCTGAGCTTACTTAGGGGGGCGGCCCTCGAAGAGGACCCCCCCCCCCTGGCCTGTGCGCCTGGATCCGCCCCCCCCCCGCCCCCTCCCCCCCGCGCGGCCCCCCGACGGCCACGCACCCCGACGGTCACCCTCTCGCCTGGTGGGGTCAGGTCGGGCCTGGAGAGAGGAGCGGCGAAGCTCAATGATCGGGGGTGGATAGAACCCCCAACAGTGACACGTCGATTAGTGAATTGTCCGTTTTCGGTTCTCGAGAGGGCGCCGTGGCCGTTATTTTCCAGGCTTGCGCCCGCCAGGTTTGGGCCTCAGGTCGTTTTCACTAGACCACGTTTTATTAAAGGGGGGTCTGTCCATCCCCGAAAGGAGTGGCTCGCAGAGCTTCCCTGAAAGCGACGGCGGCGGAGCTGAAGAGTAGCTCGAACGCGCTGGCGGACTGGGTGGCTCGAAACATCGCGACGGAGGTCCCTCCACAGGAGGAAGGCTCAAAGGTGGTCAAAGAATCGCCTGGGGTCGACGTTTCGACCGGTTCTTGATTTATTTCTTAGTATTTTTCGGGTACTGTTGTTGTTCGTCCAAAGTCCGCCTCTCGGGGGACATGCCCGACCTACGATTAGGGGGGGGCGGCCTTTCGAGAGGACACCCCCCGCGGCTTGTGCGCCTGGATCCGCCGCCCCCCCCCCACGCGGCCACTGAAGGCCACTCACCCGAGGTCAACCTTCTTGCTTAGTAGGGTCCCTCTTGCGCGCCGCAGCCGGTGCAGCTCGTTTGCGTGGGTAGTCTTTGGACTCCCAGATCCGCAGATCGGGGAAGCGCGAGACTCAAGTAAGCCAGGACTCGGGTCCGCCGACGTTCTTCGACGAGCGCGTCCCGGATTCTGACGGTCCAGTTTTCGTGGGATGTCTGCAGCGTGAGCTCGCGTCAAATTTAAGACTTGGTCTCGGCATTTTCATGGTGGCCCCGTCAGGCCAACCCGAGTCCCCCGTGCCCGAGTCTTGCGTCTTCCCGAGAGGAGCGTGCTCTGTGGTCGGTTACCTTTTGGGGGCCTCCTCGAGGCTCCCGGAGGAGCCTTGGGGGACGGGGGCCTCTGGGGGGCATGCTGGGCTTCGTAGGGGCCATCCTGCGGGTGGGGGCTCTCTCCGAATCCTTCTCGCAGTGCCTCTTGGGAGCAGGTTGGGCGCCTTGGGGGCCATCTTTCAGGAGGGAAAAAAACACACAGACACAATTATTCCTCGCCTCCCAGAGAATATGCGAAAATATAGGAGGTGTGGGGGAAGACAGAAACCCTGAAAATATGAGGAAATATGGGGGATTTTTTTATTTCTGTGTATTTATTTGTGTGTCCCAGGGCCCCTTCAATCTTGTGGGGGAGGCCCCCCCCTGGTTTCTCTTTTTGGGGCCCTCGTGGTCCATCCCACACTGGGCTCACTTCGGCTCCTCCGATTCGCGACGATTCGATTTCGACGGTTTTCGACTCCGATTCGGTTCGATCTCGGATTCCGATTCAGGATCCGATTTTTCGATGGAGGGCTACTAGCCTGCCGCTGTCTGCCGATGCCGACTTCTCCCGACCCGGCAGCCGCTTTCCGACGATCCGACTTTCATGTCGATTGCCGATCCGACTTATCGATTCGATTCGATTCGTTTCTCTTCTTGGGGCTCTCTCGGTCCCTCTCACATGCTGTGAATCCCCAGGGAAGCGGGCGCCGGCTGATTTTTCGGCTGAGCGCCTGTGAATGGCGCTCTCTCGTCCCAGATCCCACAGTCTATGAGTCGGTTACCTGTCTGAGCACTCGAAGGGGCTTCCGTCTGCCTCCTCTTCCCGCGTTGTGCTGAACCTTGGTCGATGTCCTCCGTCTTCCGACTCCGTGTCTCTACCCCTCTATATTGTTGGCGGCCTATACGTAAGCCTCCGCGCACGCTTATCCCCCCCACCCTTACCCAGAGCGCCGTTGCCGTTTGGAATTCGTTCCCGCGCGCACGTGCTTCCTGGCCCTCCAGCTGGTGGCCGTTGGAAGATCGCCGAGCGCGTTCCACTACTCGCACAGTGCCTACTCGCAAACGTTGGAAAAATAACGAGGTCTTCCTCTCTGTAATCTATAGTAAATCCCCCGCGGCGGACCCAGGCCATTTGCGAGCATTGCTTTGCGAGTAGTGGAACGCGCTTGTCCACAGGCTCCGCCGCGCCCTGCCCGGTCCCCAGGTTGGCCCAGCCCGCCACGGCAGGCCCTCGCGCCGTGATGGCGCGGCAGCCACGCCAGCTCGGGCGTTCAAGCCTGAAGGCCGCCAGTGAGCCGGCCGATGTCGAGCGATCTGCGCTATCGGGAAGCCGCCATCGTTCCAGGTTGAACGGTCCTCCTCCTCCTCCTCCTCCTCCTCCTCCTCCTGAACGATCCGCGGGGTGTCAGAGACCAACGCTGACGTCCTCGCATTACGAGCCTGCCCCTCAGAGAATGACCTGCACGGTGCTTTCTGGCCATCCCTCGTGGGCCGTTCTGTTCTTCGAGTTCTGTCCTGCTTTGTCGAGCCGGAGCGGAGGCCAAGCGAGGAAGAGCGAGCACGAGAGCGGAAGCGAAGAGCACCGTGGAGTTTCAGCCCTGCCCTTAGTGGGCCCTGGAAACGACAGGGCCGTTTTTTTACCGGTTCCGTTTTGCCGTTTTTTTGCCGGTTCCGACGCCGTTTTTTTACCGGTGCCGTCGCCGTTTTTTGACCGGTTTCGGCTCCGGTTCCAATCCTGGAGCCGTTTTTTTGCCGTTTCTGGTCGCCGTTTTTTTGCCGTTTCCATTTTCAGCGGGCATGTTTTTGGAAACGTTTAAAAAAATCGGCCCTGCCGTTTCCGGGGCCCACAGAGGCCTTGCCTGCCGGTGGTGCGTGGTGCGGCGGGGAGCGCGGGGTGTTGCCCGTGGCGCGTGCCTCTGCGCCCTGCGGCTCCTCGCGGCCTTGGTCGGTCGGTCCCCCCGGGGCCCTTCTTGCGCCCCGTGCGCCAGGGCAGAGGAGAGGGCGACGGGAGAAGGCCGAGGCGGAGAGGCGCGAGGCCACCCTGGAACCCCAGAGACCCCACCTCCTCCTCCTCCTCCTCCTCCTCCTCCTCCTCCTCCTCCTCCTCCTCCTACTACTACTCCTCCCCCTCCCTTCCGCTCCCTGCTCCCCGCGCTCCCTCCCTTGCTCCCCCTCCGCTCTCTCCCCCTCCCCGCCTCCCCGCCCGCCGCCCCCCTTCCGCGCGAGGGGGGGAAGTGAGAAGGATAAGGCCCTCTGAGAAGGCGCCGGGACTTCTCAGAAGCCCTCGCGCCCTCCGAGAAGGCCTGCTTGTGTCTTCGGGGAAGGCTCATAGAACTTCCCAGAAGGCGGGGGGACTTTCGAGCCTTCTGAGACGGCCCTCTCCTTCTCACTGTCCCCCCCGGGCTCGCCACCGAGCGGAGGCAAGGGCGTCGTCGGCAGCATCTGCAGCGGAGCCGTGGGTCCGGTCGGGCCCGACGGCTCGCGGAGGGATCCAGCGCGACAGGCCCAGCATCACGGTGTGGGTCGAGAGACTCACAGCTGTGAGTGCTGTATGGTCTTCAATCACCACCCACCAAAAACCACCCCAGCCCAACCCGAAGGCCCAAATTTATCCTCGGTTTCCAGGGGGGGGGGTCGGGGAACATTGAAAAACACATGGAGCCCGTACCCCCCCCAACCCGAAATTCGGGTCAAATTCGGGTCTTCGGGTTGGGTTGGGGTGGTCTGGTAGGTAGTCATTTAAATCCAGAGAGCGACGTCGGATGCTATGGTATTCACGCGCGCGTGCGAATGTGATTGCCAATGATGCGTATTCGCGACTCGCAAATCGCGTGCCCGTGCGCCAGTGCACTTGCGCGGGCCCCTCAAACACCGATTGGTGAGCACATAGCTGCGCGTGGTGCAATACAGGCGTCTTCCGCCGTGCACATCCGCACTGTCTGTTGTAGATTCAAACTGCAGCTCGCCGTGCCAGTTGAGACGGCATTTCGAATCATCGTATGCCCCAGTGGATGCGGACTCTATTTTAGAGATCGGCATTCTGGGTGTGTTGTTTTCGACCTGCCACGAATGTGGCCCTAGCAAAGACCAGGATACGAGCCTTCCCAGTCCCCCGGCGTCATGTTTTTTCACAACGTCTCTCTGCAGATGTCTCGACCCATGGCCCGGAGGAGGAGGAGGAGGAGGAGGAGGAGGAGGAGGAGGAGGAGGAGGAGGAGGAGGAGGAGGAGAGGAGGAGGAGGAGGAAGAGGAGGAGGAGGAGGAGGAGAGGAGGAGGAGGAGGAGGAGGAGGAGGAGGCGGAGGTGGAGGAGAGGGAGGAGGGAGGAGGGAGGAGGAGGAGGGAGGAGGGGAGGATTGGGAGGTAGGTGGAGGGAGGAGGAGGAGGAGGAGGAGGAGGTGGAGGAGGTGGAGGAGGAGGAGGAGGAGGAGGAGGAGGAGGAGGCGGAAGGAGGAGGAGGAGGAGGAGGAGGAGGAGGGAGGAGGAGGAGGGAGGAGGAGGAGAGGGAGGAGGATTGGGAGGAGGTGGAGGAGGAGGAGGAGGGAGGAGGAGAGGGAGGAGGAGGAGGAGGAGAGGGAGGAGGAGGAGGAGGAGGAGGTGGAGGAGACCCAGTTTTCCCTCCCGGGCCATGACTGTGGCCCGTCCTCGGGGTGCCCGGCGAGGGCGCCCCGTGGCCCCAAAAAACAGCGCAGTGCTTTCCCCGCGAGTTTGTTTGGTTTCATTTTAAACAGGGAGTCATATACAGCAACATATATCGATCTATATATATATACATAGATCGATGTATGTGTTTACATGTATTCATATATTTATGTAGGTATGTATACACATGCATGTATATTCACTTTTTTTTATTTTTGTACCGTCAACATCCATATATTCATATTTGTTTACATGCATGCATCTATATATAAAAATATATTTACACACATATATACATATACATATATATATATATGTGTGTGTAAATGTATATATAAGAATGAATATATCACGACGCGAGAGGGTCTGGGCCGCCTCTCCGTGCAGGAGAGACACCGATGGCACATCAAGAAGCTGGAGCTCATCCTCCGCGCGCTGGACAACGAGGCGCTCGACATGGGCGACCTCGCGGCGCCTCCCCCCAGCTGGGGGGATCGGTGCTCTCTCCGCTCGCCCCCCCTCCCCCCCCTCTTCCTCTCCCCTCTTCCTCAGAGGAGGAAAAGGTACCCATACCTCTACCCTTCGCCCGTTTTTCCCTTTTTGGGCCTCCAGGGCGACCCTCGTCACCACCGCTGGATTCGCCTCGAAATCCCGGGCAGAACGCACCTCAGGAGAGGTCCGGGGAGTGGCGGTATCGGTACCTTTTCGGTTTCCCCACTTCCTCCCTTCTCCCGTCTTCCTCCCCTCTTCCTCCCCTCTTCCTCCCCCCTTCCTCCCCTCTTACCCCCCCTCCTCCCCTCCTCCTCCCCTCATCCTCCCCTCTTCCTCCCATGGCTTCGCCTCGCTCTCCTTCGAAGAAGTAATGGCTGCGTACGCATGGACTTCCTTCGCTTTCCCTCAAAGAATCAATGGGTGGTGCTCTCTCCACTCGCCCCCCCCTCTTCCTCCCCTCTCCCATGACTTCGCCTCGCTGTCCGTCGAAGAGTCAATAGCATGGCTGAGCCGAGCATCTGGAGTGACGCGTGGGCAGAAGAGTGCACGACTGGCAGCTCTTCTCGTGGCAATGCAAGGAACACCTTGCAGATGGATAGCATGCACACAGAGGCTCGACTGAAGCAGTAAAAACGGAGCGCATCACGACTGGTGACGCAGGAAACAAGAGGAGTACTCACTGGCGTGCGCATGAGCATTCGGAGCTCCGCGCGGATTTCTCGGATCGGTGCCGGGGCGGGCCTCCCTGGCGGCGCCTCCGGCGCCGTCCCTGGCGCGCTCATGCGCGCCAGAGTGCGCCGTGTGGCACCATTCGGCGGACTGCCTGTGGTCCAGACCTGGACGCCAGGAGAGGAACAGCAGTTGGATGTACATGTAGAGGATTGCTCCTACCTCTCTTCTTGCCCCATCCCTCTCTGGCACCAGTCCCTTGATGATGCGGCGGAAGTCCCCTCACTTTGACTTGCCCTCCTACTCTCTTTCCGTTCGCCTCCGCCGCTGCCTCGTCCCACGGCCCTCCCGCATCGTCATTCTCGGCCTGCTCTGTCCCCCTCCCCCTCTATTCTCCCTTCCTCCATTCCCCCTGGTAGTTCAGCGTATGTATACTTGTCACGTGTCAATTAGCATTGTAGCAAGATCATGTGCCAGGTAGCACGTATGTATACTTGTCACGTGTCAGGTATCTTCATATTGTAGCAATATCTTGTGTCACATGTGTGATTTGCATTTCTTGCGCGTCATGACTGTGTAGCGCACATGCGCTGCCTTTCTGTCCTTCGGCACGGTTTTTGGGCTCCCAATGACCATGCCTGATCCTTTCTGCCCTTTCTCCTTTCGCCGCTTCTGCTAGTCCATTCGTCCTCCCTCTCTCGGTCTCCGCTTCCTCTGCCTCTTCCTCCGCTGAACAGGCCTGTTTCGAAAACCTGTTTTTTCTGCTCGAAAGACGGGGGGCGCTGGCTCGCACCCTCTCGGAGCCCGTAGTACGCTCCAATATAGAGGGTTCGGCCTCGTGCGCCGGTGCTCTTTATGAGTGCGCGCGGGATCGGCAGTCGGTCGGGGCGATCGAGATGGGTACGGAAAGAATGGGTACGATGCCCAACAGCGGTTCCTGTTCATTCTGAACAGGACTCGTTGGCCGCGCCGCCGCGGGTGCTGTTCTCTGAAGGCAAAAAGCCGCCCGCCCAACAGCGGCCGCTGCCGGTTTTGGACAACACTTGTTGTTGGGCACTGTGCCCATTCTCTCCGCACCCATCTCGGGCATCCAAAGTCGGCGAGACTGCTCCTTTGGCCCTTTCGCGGCATATGCGGCCGCTGACATAGGGGGCCAGATGCGAACCCTACCCCTACCCCCCACGATTTCTGAGGGGGAGGGTGGGGTTCACTTCGTTCGGGAGTTCCCGAGCGAAGTGAACCCCACCCTCCCCCTCAGAAATCGTGGGGGGCAGGGGTAGGGTTCGCATCTGGCCCCCTATGACTGCGAGCGCCAGGAGCTCGGCTCTCCTCTGCCCGCCGACGGGCGCACGGGGCTGCACTCACGGGTGCCCCCGGCTGGAGCCACCGCCACGCTTTCCGGTGAAGATGGAAGCGCCCCGAGGATTCGGCAGGATGACGGAAGCCACAGCGAGGCGGGCGCGTTTTTGCGCAGGCGTTGCGGTCCTCCTCTTTCCATCCGCTTCCCTCTGGAATAAGTCTGCCATGTCGCACCCCGAGGCGTGTCAGCAGGGCGGGCCGGGAGTTTCGCTTGACCGGCCCTCACGGTTTATGATCCTTGAAGCTGAACGCTGGAGACCTTGGCATCGCTCGGACGTGTGCGTTTCTCCTTCGGCGAGGACCATCGAGGAGCATCCTTGATCATTTGGCGAAAAAGCCACGCACGAAACCGAACAAACACAGGGAATGGACGTCCGAGCGATGGCCAGAGACCGTTTCGCGGAGGGAGGGCGGGCGGTTTCCGGCGTGTGGCTCTCGCCTCCGCGCCGCGCGCATGCGCTTTTGCACCGTGCGCGGGAGAGTTCCGCGGATGCGGGGCGGGCTGTCTTCAGAGTGTGGCTCTCTCTCTCCAGCGCCGCGTGCATCTCGTCAACAGGTTTGCAAGCATTTCGCGGATGGAGGGTGGGCCGTGTTCAACATGTGGTTCTCGCCCTCGCGCCGCGCACTTTCGTCCCGCACGTTCGCAGGAGTTTCACACAATAATGGCGTGCCGTTTTCAACCTGGTGTTCTCGCCTTCGCGCCTCGCATATTTTTTGTTGCAAGTTTGCAGGAGTTTCACGGATGGAGGGCGGTACTTTTTCAACATGTCGTTCTCGCTTGAGCGCCGCTGACATTCGTTTTCAGAGTGTGCAGCAGTTTCAAGGACTCTTATGCTCAACGCCCCAGGCGTTGGTTTGGGCAAACTGTAGGACTGTCAGGGCGCACCAGCTACTTGGATTCGCAGTCTTTCTGTCCCACGACCTGGTGTTCTGTCACACGACAGCATCGTCAGGACGGGCAGAGACGTCGACTCGCCGCGTTTGAGTCCCGGGAATGGTGTTCTGGCACTGTTCGGGCTCTCCTGATGGTTGTCTTCCAATGGGCTTTCCTTTCAGTGAAACTGATTCTTTGTATCACCACCCACCAAACCACCCCAACCCAACCCGAAGGCTCAGATTTACCCTCGATTTCCAGTGGGGGGGGGTCGGGAAACATCGAACAAACACATGTGGAACCCTTACCCCCCCCAACCCGAAATTCGGGTGTTCGGGTTGGGTTGGGGTGGTCTGGTAGGTAGTCATTGTAGGGGACTATGGAGAGGGAATGTTGGAGGGAGGATGTATTGCAACATCGTGGACGAGTCTTTGGTTTGCACTGGGCCTCATCCTCCTCGTCTTCCCCCTCCTCTCTTTTCTCCTCCTCATTCTCTCCAGACTTCTGGCGATCCCTTTCCTTGGGGCAGCTTGTGTGGGGGGGGGGCCATTTTGGGCACCAGGATACTGTACCATCCGTTCGGGATGAACATTGGCTTCCTGGAAGTTGTCGACTTTTTTCTGCACCGCCTCTTCCTCCCTGCGTCCTCCTCTTGCCTTCTCGTTTTCCTCTCCCTGGCTCCTCCTCGTCCGTCGCGCTGGTGCCCTGACGAGCTCTGCGAACTGTGAGCAGGTCTCAAGCGAAACGCCTGTGCCGACCAGCCGACGCATTTGGTTGTGGGGCCAGGAGGAGCTACCTACGGAGGGGTGGAGAGGAGTCTGATTCTGATGATGATAATGCTGATGATGAGGATAATGTGATGATGATGCTGATGATGATGGTGATCATGATGCTGATGATGATGCTGATGCTGATGATGATGCTGCTGCTGATGATGATGCTGATGCTGATGCTGATGATGCTGATGATGATGCTGGTGGTGATGGAGGTGGATGATGATGGTGCTGCTGCTGATTATGATGATGATGATGATGATGATGACGATGATGATGATGATGATGATGTTGATGATGATGATGATGATGATGATGATGATGATGATGATGATGATGATGATGATGATGATGATGATGATGATGATGATGATGATGGATGGTGCTGATGATGATGAGGAAGAGGAGGAGGAGGAGGAGGAGGAGGAGGAGGAGGAGGAGGCGGAGGAGGAGGAGGAGGAGGAGGAGGAGGAGTCGCACCCTGGGCCCCAGCTGCTGCGTTGCATTTTTCAGGGCTCCTGCCGATCCCACCAGAGGTGCGACTGGGCTCGCAGCTCGGGGGCGCGCGCCCCCGCGTCTGCTGCCTTGCGCACTCACGTCCCCCGTCTTGGTCGTCGCGTCCGCGTTTTTGCTGCCTGGCGCCGTCGTGTCCACAGAGTTGCTGCGAGAGGTTTTTTTTGGGGGGGTTTTCTCTTTAAAAGAAAACTAATAACGAAAAAACAACCTCTGGGCCATAACGTGCATTATGCCCCCTTCTTTCCCGCCCCTCCCCCCGCCAATAACGTGACGCGCTACCCCCACAAACCTGTGGTGCCGGACCCACACAGCGGGGCGGAGGGTGTTACGCTTTGCTTCTCCCTCCCTCCCTCCTCCCCGCCCTCCTCCTCCCCCATGACGCCCGTTCTTGCCGCGAACAATTCTCTCTGCCATGCCTACTGGCCTGCTGCTCCAGGATGCAGCTCCTGGAGGGTTCGATTCAGCATCGGCGCTGGTAGATTTCGTGGTCGGAAACCAGCCAGCAGGAGCCCGGCCAAATCCCGCTGAATCCCGCCTGCTACCGCTTAACCCGGCTTGACGCCGGCTTAGTCCGGCTTACTCCTGAGCCCAATCCGGCCTCATTTGGCTCAATATTCTCAGTCGGGTTTCATCGCCCTTACTCGTTCTTGCGAAGACCTCCCATGACTTGCTTCCTAATTCTAGGCCTCCTAGATGGGGTCGTAGTAGATGGGTTGGAGGATCGCGCCGCATCGCCGATGCATCGACGATGCATCAGCGATGCGTCTCGTTGTGGGGCTCGATTCTCTCCACGCCGACGTCGCGGATGCATCGCCGACGTCGCCGATGCATCGCCGACGTCGTCGATGCGTCACCGATGCATCTCCGATGCATCGCCGATACATGGGCGATGCATTTGCGATGCATGGCGATCCTTCGACCCCATCTACTCGAACCCCATCTAGGAGGCCTCTTCTCCTCCTCCACCTCCACCTCCTCCTCCCCCTCACCCCCCTCCTCCTCCGCCACCTCCTCCTCCTAATGCTGCGCGTTTCTAGTCTTGTAGTTGACCGCTGCCGGACCTCAGTGCATCAGAGACACGGTCGACATGTACGTGGAGGCCCACCAGGAGCTGCGCCGCCCGGCCGCCGCAGTGGACCTCCGTGATTCTCGGCGGGGGCGGGGTGCCCACATGCCGCTCGAAGGTCACGGTCTCAAGGCTCCTCCCTTCTCCATGGTGGGCGAGCGGGAGGGAGGAGAGAGGAGGAGGAGGAGGAGGTGGAGGGGGAGGAGGGGGAGGATGGAGGAGGAGGAGGATGGAGGAGGAGGAGGAGGAGGAGGAGGAGGAAGGAGGGAGAGGAGGAGGAGGAGGAGGAGGAGGAGGAGGAGGAGGAGGAGGAGGAGGAGGAGGAGGTGGAAGAGAAGGAGGAGGTGGTGGAGAAGAAGGATGAGGAGGAGTGAGCTGAATGGGGGAGGAGGCGGGAGGACGGCGGAATGGCGGGGCCGCCTTGAACGAAACAACTGGGCTCCTGGGGGGGGTGATGGGGTGGGTGGAGGGTGGGAGGGGTGATGGGATGGTGGAGAGTGGAGGTCGGCCTCCCTTGTCCCACCTCGTCCCGCCACGTCTGGGAGGCACGAGCCGCACCCGTCTTCCCTTCTCCTCTCCTTCTCCTTTCGATTTAATTCGACTTGTGATTCCGATGGGGGCTCCGATATTTGTTTTCTGAGGCCTCCTAGCCTGCCGATCTCCGCCGATTCGGCTTTTCGTGACTCGGCTGCCGATTTCCGCCGATTCGATTCATTCGATCGCCGATCCGACTTGTCGATTCGATTCTATGCTCTCTTGGGTCTGGCGCCGGCGAAGGCGTTCACGGTTGAATTCTGCGACATGGATGGAAGCACCGAGTCGGACGGGGCCAGGAGGAGGATAAGTCCGTTCCAGAGCGTTCCGGAACGCTCTCAGAGCGTTCCAGTACGCTCTAAGAAGGCCGCGGCTCTCGAGACGGCTTCCAAAGCCGCCAGATTTGAGAGATTCTCGATTTATCCTCACCCGATTTTGTCCTCGTCTTGGCTTCGTCTTACCGAGGGGCATGGAGCCTGTTTTTTTCATTCCGGGGCGATAGCGGGCGTCACCGGGGGGAAAGGGGGCCAGTGCCGTTACGTTTTGCGCTGGCGGCGTCTAGGAATGCCTAGGAATGCCAGAGGACGGGTAGGAGCAGCATGTAGGTGGCGATCTGTACCACAGTGCTTGTGTGAACCACAGTGCCTGCGTGCCCCATAGCGCCTGTGTGCGCCACAACGCCTATGTACACCACAGCAGCCGCGTGCAACACAGCGCCAGTGTGCCCCACAGTGCATGCGTACACCAGAGCGCTTGTGTACACGACAGTGCCTGCGTACACCACAGCAGCGTATGCAACACAGCACCAGTGTACACCAGAGTGCCCGCGTGCACAACAGCGCCCGTGTACACCACGGCGCCTGTGTGCACCACAGCAACCGTGTGCAACATAACATCATTGTTGTATATAAAATTTGAGGTGGAGTTCTTATGACAAAATGGAGCGACTGTGGATTCCACAGAAACACTTGCTTGGAAACGGAGTTCTTATGGAAAAGGAGAACCTCTGGAGTCGACGAGTCCTCCCGCATCATCCTCTCTCCTCCCATCGGCGTCCACAAGGCTCCCGCAGAATTGGCCGTCCGAGAACCAAGCGGACTGATTCAATCGACCATGGTTTCGGCGTCGTTTCAACACCAGCTTGGAGCGTGAAGTGCACAGGGCACACATGCACTGTAGTGCCGACCCGCACGACGGTGGAAGGGTGAGGCGAGAGGAGGAGGAGGGAGGAGGGAAAAGCATTGCTTTCTATTCTCAGCACTCTCCTTGCGTGGTGTCTAGCTGTCCGCAGCAAATCCTCACCTGCATGCTCCTTCTACCTGTCCTGTGCACGCAGGCGCTCTGGTGTACACCAGCGCTGTGTTGCGCTCGGATGCTGTGGTGCACACTGGCACTGTGGTGTGCAAAGGCGCTGTGGTGGACGCAAGCATTGTGGTGTACACAGACGCTGTGCGGCTGCTGCGGTGTATACATTCGCTGTGGTGTACACAGGCGCTGTGGTGGACGCGTGCACTGTGGTGTACACAGGTGCTATGTTGCACACGGCTGCTGTGGTGTACACGCGCGCCGTGGTGCACGCGGGCACTGTGGTGTACACAAGCGCTGTGGTGCAGATCGCCAAGGACAAGCTGCTCCCACTTGGCCCGGATCCTCCCTAGGTATTCTGGACGCCGCCGGCGCGGAACGGGACGTCACCTGGGAGGGGGGCGCGCCGGGCCAGCGACGGCCGTCACCGCGGAAGATGCAAAAGCAGGATCGTGGTGACGCCATTGTGCCCGACGGAGTGCAGCCTTGAAAAGGATCGGAGCCGCGATCGGTGCAAGGTTGGACCATCGACGCGGTGTCAGATTACCAGCCGGGAACATATCCCTATCCCTATGCTGGGCACCTCCTCATCACGATGCCAATCTTAGGGATTCCCTTATTTTTTGAGGGCGGACCCCTAAGATTGTCATCGCCTTTTGGCGTGTCAATCGTAGGGATAGGGATACGTTCGAGGCTGGTAATCGGAGACCTCTGCGCG
The DNA here is from genome assembly GCA_963575745.1 of Prorocentrum cordatum. Classification (NCBI taxonomy): domain Eukaryota; class Dinophyceae; order Prorocentrales; family Prorocentraceae; genus Prorocentrum; species Prorocentrum cordatum. The sequence goes on along the minus strand of CAUYUJ010007249.1, from coordinate 18,817 downwards.
CGCCGACGCCGCACGAACGTGCCGCAGGCCTCCCAGAGATAGGGTGCGTTCCGCTGGGGGTCGGAGCGGCGGCGAGCCCCCTGGGGGCAAGGCCGAGGGGCGGGACTCGTCGGAGGCCTCGGGAGGCCTCGGGCCTCCCGAGAGGCTGCCCGAGCCTGCCCCGACCACGGAGACGTCCTCTCAGAAGGCGCGGGGGGCTTCTGAGGAGTTCCGCCGCCCTCTTCGGGCAAAGGGAACTGTGCACATGCACCGATCCTGGCAAGGCCCATCCTTGACCCAGGATCGGTGCATATGCCTTCTGGCCAAGGTAGGAGGGCGTATGCACCGATCCTGGGCTCAGGATGGGCCTTGCCAGAATCGGTGTATGTGCATAGTTCTTTTTCCTCTACCTCTGAGGAGGCCTGTCCTCTCTCGCTTCCCCCCCAGGGTAGGCCTAGGGTAGACCCAGGGGGTAGAGGCCCAGGGTAGGCCTAGGGGGAAGGCCCAGGGGCAGTTCTAGGGCAAAGCTAGGGGGTAGGCCTAGGGGTAGGCCTAGGGTAAACCCAGGGGGTAGAGGCCTAGGGTAGGCCTAGGGTAGGCTTACCCTCCGGCGCAGGCCGATCGGAGCATCGCGCCTCGTCGCCGACGCATCGCCGAGGCGGCTCGATGTGGAACCCGATTTTCTCCACGCCGACGTCGCCGATGCATCGGCGACGCGGCGCGATTTTCAGACCTCCTCGAAGGATGGGCCTGTTTTCCACCACCACCACCACAAATCGGGGGAGGGAAGGAGGTGGAGGATGGAGGAGGAGGAGGAGGGGGAAGAAGAGGAAGAGGAGGGGGAAGAAGAGGAAGAGGAGGGGGAAGAAGAGGAGGAGGGGGAAGAAGAGGAAGAGGAGGACCCCCTCCCCTTCCTAGCTGTGGTGGTGGCGGCGGAAGACAGGCCCACCATCGAATGGGACCCCCTCCAGGAGGCCGCTAACGAGGCCCGTGCAGGGCTCGAGAGAGGCTGCGGCCTCCTCGCGCGCCCTGGCCAAACGGGGGCCGGCACCAGTGACGAGCGCTGGGTCGGGCCTGCCCCGCTACAGGAGGAGTGCTCGGACACGGTCAAGACATAGCCTGGGGACGATTTTTGCTGCATCATCCTCTTGGACTCTCTCTGAGTATTACTTTGGGTTCTGTGAGGAACTTTTGCCTCCAGATTCCGCCCCCAGGGGGACACGCCCGACCTCAGACAAGGACGCTTCGGCGCACGAGCCCGAACCGGCGCCTCGCGCGCTCGCTCCAAGAGTCAGGAGAGGAAAAAACACAGACACAATTAATCCTCGATTCCTCAGAAAATATAGGAAAATATGGGAAGTGGGGGGGAAGACAGAAACCCAGAAAATATAGGAAAATATGGGGAATATTTTTATTTGTGTGTATCTATTTGTGTGTCCTGGGGCCCCTTCAAGGAGGCCCCCCCCCCAAAGAGGGCCCCGACGGCGCGCGCAGGGCAGGGCGGGGCCAAGGAGCCGCACCGGCCCAGTGACCCGCAGGACGGGCTACGGTGCCGTTTTGGATGCATGCTCCGCGTGCGGCTCACGTATTGACAATGCAGGGGTTTAGCATATGAAAAGCAGCGATGAGTTCATGCATTGATTTTTTCATACATCAGTCATGCACTAAACATCTGATATGTTTAAACATCCTATGTATTTAAAACTGCCCTGTACAGTGGAGGCCAGTGCACAAGAAACCTTCCACGAGAAACCCAACCTCCCTGAGACCCCAGGACGTCCATGGATTCTTGGCCGGGGAGCGCCGCGCTTCCCGTCGCAGGACCACCGAAACCGAGGAAGCCCAGGGCACCCTGCAGGCAAGCGGGGTGCTCCTTGGCACGTGTCCCCACGGTATCCGACGGAGGGCGGGCGGGGACGCCCCTCCCACGGGGCCCCCCCGAGTGCGCAGGGGAAGCCGGGGTCGGGGAGTCGCACCGACCCAAGATCCGTGGGGCCCAGACCCCCGACGTCATGATTCTTCCAGGAGGAAAAGAAACACACAGACAAATAATCCTCGATTTCCCAGGAAAATAAATGAAAATATGGGAAGTGGGCGGGAAGACAGAAACCCAGAACATATGGGAAACTATGGGGGATTATTTTATTTGTGTGTATTTATTTGTGTGTCCTTGGGCCCCTTCATTCTTCCATGACGTCGACCCCCAGGGGTCTCGACCCATTCACCGGGGCCGGTTTCTCATCCCGAGTCGTTTTTTGACGCTCCCGCGGGCTGGTAAGGGTCCCCGGAGGCCGAACATGTCGATGGTCCCACCGTCGTGATTTTTTCACTACTCGAGGGGTTCTGGGGGTGGAGGCCTGACGATGAGGCTCTCTTCCGAGCGGGGCGCACCGCGGCCAAAAAGAGGACCCGGACTGCTACCACGACGAGGCGCTCTACGACTGCTTCGACCTCGCGGAGTTCGAGGAGAAGGCGCGGCGGTTGGAGCCAGGGTCGCGGTTGAGGTAGAGCTTTGGGGGGGTTGGGGAGGAGGAGGAGGAGGAGGAGGAGGAGGAGGAGGAGGAGGAGGAGGAGGAGGAGGAGGAGGAGGAGGAGGAGGAGGGGGGGTAAGGAGTAGGGTAGGAGGAGGAGGAGGAGGGAAGGAGGAGGAGGAGGAGGAGAAGGAGGAGGAAGGAAGAGGAGGGAGAAGGAGGAGGAGGAGGAGGAGGAGGAGGAGGAGAAGGAGGGTCTCTCTCTCTCTCTCTCTTTCTCTTTCTCTTTCTCCTCTCTCTTTCTCTTTCTCTTTCTCTCTCTTTCTCTCCCTCCCTTCTCCGAATGCCGGCGCACAGCTCAAACTCGCGGGGGTCCGAAGTGGAGCTGAAGCCGCCAATCCATATGTATTCCTGTGGAATGGTTTCGTAGGGCTCACGCCAGACGAGACTCCTCCACTACCCCTAAGGTGGGTAGGTGGGTAACGGACGAGCGATCTGGGTGCCACGAGACGCGTAGTCTTTGCAGTGGTAGTGGCAGTGCTAGTGGTAGTGGCAGTGGTATCAGCAGTAGCAGTAGCAGTGGCAGTAGCAACAGCAGTAGTACCAGTTTGAGTAGGAGAACAGGAACGCAGTACAGGAACATGTGGGAGATGGGGGCGAGGAGGCGGAGGGGGACCACGTGGACGCGAAACTGTGATCCGAGGTCGATCAGGATGGTGGTGCTTGTGATGTCGATATGGTAGCTGGTTGTACGGTGCCAGTGAACCCAGCGGTTGGTCTGACGACACGGCAGTGGTGGCGACGAGGAGTAGGGGGCCACATGTGAACCCTACCCCTACCCCCCACGATTTTTGAGGGGAGGGTGGGGTTCACTTCGCTCGGGAGCTCCCGAACGAAGTGAACCCCACCCTCCCCCTCGGAAATCGTGGGGGGTAGGGGTAGGGTTCACATGTGGCCCCCTAGAGGAGGGTAGTGTTGGAGGTGCTGATGCCGAAGACGCCGTCGGCCGCCCGCCAGAGCCGTGCGAAGGGGCGTCGACCTCGGGCGGGGAGGCGCCGAGGGTCCCCGGCGCCTGCCGTCAGGCGCGGGGCGCGGGCGGGATTCCCCGACCCGACCTTTTTTGCTCTTGGCATTAGACCTCTCGAGCGGGCTCGGCGAGCGAGGGTCCCGGGGCAACGTGTGTTGGTCAGGAGGGGACAAAAAACACAGACATAATTCATCGTCGATTCTCCTGAACGTATGGGAACACATGGGCAGTGGGGGGGGGAGACAAAAACCTAGAGAGTATGGAAAACTCGGGGGCAGAAAAGAGGGGGGTGATGACTAGGGGGGGGTGGATATCATGGCGGGGGCCAGGATCTTTTCGCAGATTTCATGGCGCCTCCTCTTATTTCATCACGTCCCTGGCCCCCCCGCTGGGCGGCGCACATGCCGCCGGGCATGATTTGCACCCCCTCTTGGACACCCCCCTCTTGGCCGCTTCCGAACAAACACACACAGACATAATTCATCGTCGATTCCCTTGAAAGTATCGGAAAATATGGGCAGTTGGGGGGGAAGACAAAAACCTAGAAGGTATGGGAAAGTATGGTGAATCTCGGGTTATTAGTGTCTATTTCTTTGTGTGTCCCAGGGCCCCTTCGGTGTGTTGGGGCAATGCCTCTATACCTGTAAGTCGGGCATACATTCCCAAATCGTCAAATAAAATAGTCCGGGGACGTTTTTCGACCGTTTTTGCTCAGGTTTGGGCATTTGTTGATTCTTTTCTATTTCACGTCCAGCATCCGCCTGTAGGGGGGGCATGCCCGACCTAAGCATACCTGTGGTCATGCACACCGACAGTAGTCAGTCTGGCCCAGAAGGGGACGGCCCGTCGGCCCCCTGCTGACCAGAGCTGCGCCGACGTGCTCTCGTCGTCTTGCCTGGCTACTGCCCTGCCTTGACCAGAACATGCGGCTAACACGCGCTCGTCCTGTTCTGCTGCGACGCCCCAACTTCGGATGCGTTCTTGTGTCCGGCCCGCTCTGGGGCCACAGCTCGAGTCCCCGGCGGCCGATCGGGACGTCGGCTCGAGGCTTCCGGCGGGGCGTGGCTGAGCAGAGCCGTCCTGGTGCCCGAACGGTTCCGGGAGCCCTCGAGTAACATCGACCCTCCCGAATTCGGTGTTGCTGGAAGTGCCCCGAAGGTGCCCCCAAGGATTTTTAAGGAGGCCCCCTCGTCCTTCAAAGCACCCGTCACGAGGCCCAGATGACCCCAGGGGCTCCCACATTGAGCGAAAAGTTGGGGGCACCTTGGGCCAGGGGCACCTTTAGCAACCCCCGATGAACACCTTGGGACTTTGAGGCCGATCGGGACGATTCGAGGCCGATAGGGACGATTCGAGCCTCCTTGGGACGATTTCTTGGCGAGGTGCAGCTGAAAAAGATCAACCCTCGTGCCTGAAAGCCCCGTGGATCCCTTCAGTAATTGAGAAAACGCGAGGCCGGATTTTACGAGTGAGTATCCACCGTCTGGGGAGCCGAGACCTTAGAGAATTATGGGGCAGTTGACATTTGTATCTTTGGGCCCTGAAGTGGGGGGCTCGAAGATATTCCGCCCCCCGAGGCCCAGGAAGATCTGGTCCCTAGGCAGTGGATGTGCACATTCCGAGCCCCGGACAAAACGCCCGGACACCCTGGGCCTTAGGAGTGGGAGGAGACGGTTGGGCGAGGGAGCAGTCAGTCGAAGGCGAAAGAACGGCACGATACATGACTCTTGGAGGTCCGCGCGGATTTCTCGGATTGGCGCTGGGCCCCCTCCCTGGCGAGCTTCGCGCGCCAGGGGCGGCGCCAGAGGCGCCGCCCTGGGGGGCCCAGCGGCCGCTCCAGAGAACCCGCCAGGGCCTCCGAGATTGTGCGCGTGTGCTCGTGCAGTTTTGATTTTTCCACGCCCAGATGGTGAGTAGGGGGCCACCTGCGAAGCCGACCCCTACCCTGCCCACGATGTCTGATGGGGAGGCTGGGGTTCACTTCGCTCGGGAGCTCATCGAGCGAAGGGAGCCCCACCCTCCCCCTCAGGAATCTCGGGCCGGACGAAAGGGGGGGATTGGGAAAGGGGGGTTACGACATTTGCTGCATGCAGCTTGTTTCGGCCAGACCGAGGGGCCCATTCCTCGATACATGGGAGGCGCCGGGAAAATCAGCTACGCGAGCTGCTTCTCAACCCCCCCCGTTGCTATCCCCCCCTTTCGCCCGACCCGAGAATCGTGGGGGGTAGGGGTAGGGGGCCACATGCGCCTCGGTCCCCGGAGCACGGAAGTGGGGCAGTCGCAAGCACAGGGCCAGCGACGGAGGAGGAGGAGGGGGGAGGAGGAGGAGGAGGAGCAGGAATCGTGGGCAGGGTAGGGGCAGGCGTCGCAGGTGGCCCCCCTGGTGAGGCCTGGGGGCCCGAGCCGCCGGCAGGCCGTGAAGCCGAGCACGCCCTCGGAGGCTCCGAAGGACGCCCCCGGCACGCCCGCGAGCAGCAAGGAGGACGCGCGGCGCGCCTCGCCCGCTCTCCGCCGGCCCGCCGCGCGCGCCCGTGGCTCGGAGAGCCAGGCCGCCCCGGCCCGCGCTCGCAGGGTTGGGCCTAAAACACACAGACACAATTCATCGTCGATTCCCAAGAAAATATGGGAAAATATGGGAAGTGGGGGGGAAGACAAAAACCCAGAAAATATAGGAAAATATAGGGAATCTTTTTATTTGTGTGTATTTATTTGTGTGTCCTGGGGCCCCTTCATGTCGGGCGTGTCCCTCTACAGGATCGGAGGTGGACAGAACCCCCAACAGTGGCACGTCGATTAGTGAATTGTCCGTTTTCGGTTCTCGAGAGTCAGGCCGGACGAAAGGGGGGGATTGGGAAAGGGGGGGATTGGGAAAGGGGGGGTTACGAAATTTGCTGCATGCAGCTGGCTTCGGCCTCGCCGAGGGGCCCATTCCTCGATACATGGCCGCCTCGGGCGCCGAGAGGCGCCGGGAAAATCAGCTACGTGAGCTGATTCTCAAACTCTTTGCTATCCCCCCCTTTCGCCCGGCCCGGGAGAGGGCGCCGCGGCCGTCATTTTCCAGGCTTGCGCCCGCCAGGTCTGGGCCTCGGGTCGCTATCACGAAACCACGTTTTACGAAAGGGGGGTCTGTCTATCCCCGACGTAAGTCGGGCGTGTCCCTCTACAGGAGGAATCTTCAAAAGCAGTAAAAAGATAGTCTGGGGACGAGTTTCGGAGCATTTTTTTTGACCACTTGCGCCCGGCCGCGTCCACTGGTCCAACGGCGCCCAGGAGCGCCGAGCAGCGCCCAGATGGCGCCCAGGAGGCGGGCCTGTCCCTTCGCGCGGCGACCCCCTCGCCTCGCAGGGCCAACGGTACTCCAGATTTCGTAATAAAAGATTTCGTACCCCCCGAAATGAGACCCCCTCCCTTTTCTTACGAAATCTGGAGTACAGCGGGGGGTTGACGACGTTTCAAGGTTCAAGGTTTTCGGACGTTTTCGCCGGTTCTTGCAGGCTGTTGTAGGTTCTCTGGCGCTGGGATGCGCTCCGAGGGCGTTCCTGGGCTGTCCAGATCGTCCCAAGCTTCGGCTGGAGACTTGAGCTGTGGCCCAAGAGCACGTCTCCAACGTCAGGGGGGGATGGGCTCAGGGCCGCATGCGTCGACCCCCAGTTGCCCATTCGGCGCCGATGGGCTCCCGAGAGCCCACCCTCTGCCCAGGACCGTGCCGGTTCGCTGCCGGGGGCCTGCCGCCGATCTCTTGGCGATGTGTCGCCGATTCCAGCTGGATGTTTCCCCCTTCCTCGTTCGTCCCCCATCTCCTCCTCCTCCTCCTCCTCCTCCTCCTCCTCCTCCTCCTCCTCCTCCTCCTCCTCCTCCTCCGGTCACCCCCTGCCGTTTCCCCGCAATCCCGACAGCGTCTTGAAAAGGTACGACTTGTCAACAGAAGGAGCGGTCCTCGAGCTCTTGCGCGAGGTCTTGTGCGGGGGTGTCTCGTGCGGTCTTGAGTGGGCTCTCGTGTCGGACTCTGGGTGTCGATTCGCGTTCTCCTGCTTCGCTCTCCTGCGCACGTCGTCTTGTGCGCGTCTCGTGCGCGACCACACCCCTCGCTCGACCATTGTTTCTGCTAGAAAGAGTAGCGCGGGTTCATTCTGAGTAGTATAGGTGGCAGTCAAGACGCGGCCCGCGTCAACAAGAGCACTGCCCCAGAGGAGCTGCTGAGAGCTGGTGTGGTCCACGTGGCGTGTCTTCGTGACTGCCAGAAGGGTGGTCCACGTGGCGTGTAACGCTGTGAATCGCCGCTTCGACGCGGCGGCGGGCCTGGCGCCGGGCGCTCGGTGGCCTCCCGAGTGTTTTTTTTCAAGGCCCGGAGGCGCGCATAATATCACCCGTGGCGCGAAATCCATGCGAGGGAGAAATCGTCGACATCCGTTGGGGGTTGCGAGAGCAGAGATCGTTAAGGTGAACGTCTCACGTGGTGGCAGAAAGCGTTTTTGTTTTTGTTTCTTTTTGTGCACTTGTTATACCGCACGAACAAGGCGTTCCAGAGCATGCTAGAGCATTCTCAGTGCTTTCCAGGGCGTTCCGGAACGGCGCGGCGCCCGATGCATCCTCTGGACCCGCCAGTTCTGAGAGCTCCCTAGATGATCCACATGTCTCATGAAGCCCATCGTGGGTCTAGTTCCGTTATCTGCATTCTGAGACATTCTTTCGCGGAAGTGTTTGTCGCAAAACTAAACCCATGCTGCCCTTGTCGTAGTCCACTCGGTCTGGTCAATCTGGGCGGGAGCTGGGTGCAGTGCAGGCCCATGCCAAGAAGCACCCGGCCTGCCCCCAGGGTGCCTTGGGTTCCGTGGGTCTCGATGATTCTGCTGGAGAGCGTGACGTTCCCGCACCAAAAAACAGTGAACGTCCTAGGGTCTCAGGGTCGGGTTTTTTGTGGAAGGTTTCTTGTGGTCTGACCTCCACCGTGCTCAGAAGTAGCCAAAAAGAGTCAGGAGACGGTTTTTCGACCAGTTCTCGATTCTTATGTTTTTTCCGCATTTTTCCGTCGCAAATCCGCCTCTGGGGCGACATGCCCGACCTACGATTGGGGCCTCATGGTCTCAGGGTCTCAGGGTTGGGTCTCCCGTGGAAGTTGCGGTCGGGCCCCTGCTGCACGCAGCCTGCCGCACGCTTCTCTTGGCGCGCCGGCCCTCGTGCGGACGGGCAGCGCCAGCCCCTCCGCCACATGTTATGTGCACATCCAGCGCGCGGCCTCCGCATGCTCCCGCACATATATGAATACATACACACGTCAATCCATACATACGTAGCTAACTAACTAATCACATACATACAGACATACATGCATGCATGCATGCATGCATGCATGCATACATACATACATACATACATAACAACATATCATAGTACATTCATGATCCATAAAACCATAAACAACTACATGCATCTATACATGCATGCATGCATACATACATACATGATTCAACATATACATAAGTAATAACTATATCACTAATCAAACAATAAACAAATCAATCCATGCATACATAAATGAATGCGCACACATATATATATATATATATATGCACATACATGCGAGCCCAGTAGCAGTCCGAGCGTCGACTCCTGGTTGCCAGAAGGACCATTCTCGGTGCTTTTCTGGTTGCTTACTGGCGGTCTGTCGGCCTGCTTGAGTCAGCGGTTCGCGCTTCGGCATGCTCTCTCCGCCTTCGAGTTCCGTCGCCGCGGTTCTCGAGGCAGGGCTCTTTTTCTGGGGACCCCTCGTTCGATTTTCCTGAGGACGGGGATGCTCGGACGTTGCCGGCGATTCCTGGCCAAAGGGTCGAGTGTTGCTAGAAGTGCCCCTGGCCCAAGGTACCTCCAGCATTTCGCTCGATTCTGGAGCCCCTGGGGCCCTCTGAGCCTCGTGAGGGGTGCTCTGGAGGCCGTGGGGGGCTCCTTCGAAATCCTGGGGACACCTTGGGCCAGGGGCACTTCTAGCAGCACCCGAAGGGGTTTTCGGCCACAGCTTCCCACCCTTCGGGGTCCCTCCCCATCAGAGCCCCCCCTTCCCTCTGTAGGATTCCGTTGGGCGTGTCCCTCGGCAGGAGGATTCTTCAAACATGGCCAAACATTAGTATGGGGACGCTTGTTCGACTAATTTTGATCATCCTTTGACTATTTTCAGTTCTTCTTCAAAAAATCCGCCTGTAGGGGGACGTGCCCGACCTTGACCGTAGGATCCGGGGGGCACGGTGCATTCCTTGTGCGAGGCGGGGAGGGAGTGGTGTTGGCAGGGGCAGCTCGCCGTTCAGGGTCCCGGGGCCCAGTGTCCACTCCCGCCGCCGCCACGCACGATCCCGCCATATGGCAGACTCAATCCGAGCATTTTCTTTGGGTGGAGGGCAAAGGGTGAAATCTGAAATGCCGTTTCGACTGATTTACGAGGCTCGAATCTGCAAAAGGTGAATCACAAGACGGATTGATTCCCGAGGTGCGAAGGCCCATATGGATTCCACCCTGAGCCCTCCACCCTAAGAAAATGCTCAGTCAATTGGGGGTCTGCGAGCTGGTCGCCGTGCTGGTTCCCGCATGCTGCCCTGCCACTGCGGCCTCCCGCGTGCGCTCCTCTGTGCGGCAGTTCTGCGGGTGCGTTTCGCAGACCTTCGCTTAAGTAGGGCCTGTCCCCCTACAGGGGGATTTTCGACGAAAAATGAAAACATACCCCCCAACTAGTAAACAAATAGTCCAACAATAGTCTGGGGACTATTTTTTGAGTATTGTTTTGCCATTTTGGAGTATTTTTTGTTTTTCATTGAAAATCCCCCTTTAGGGGGACACGCCCGACTTAAACCTTCGCCTTCCGTTGCAGCTCCCCGTTGCCGGAGCGCTTGGGCTGCCAGAGGTCCCGCAAGGGCAGGCGCGCTGGCGCGGATTCCCGCACAGGAGCGACGTGACGTGTCAGAAGTCGTGCCACCACGCTTCGTCTGCGGGAGCGTATTCCGTCACCTCGTGCTCCGACAGATGGGTGCAGAACATTTGCAGGAGTCCAGGACGGATACACAGCCGTGACACAAATTTCTTCAATTTGCTATGATGAAGATCTCTCCCATCCCTCTCAAGATTCCTGACATGACATGATGCTGGGATCATTCGGCGGAGTAGTTTCCGATCCCGGAGACGTTAATAACCCTGTTACCCCAAAACGGGATCGGAAATTACTCCGCGCCAAACCATATACATTATCGAGCGGGATGCGATTGCGCGCGGAGTAGTTCTAGTAAAACTACTCCGAACTATTCCGCACGAGCGCGTCATTCCAAAAGGCAAATTGAAAGAAATTTTCGTCACGGCGATGTACGTACGTCTGTTGATGGCTCATGTCGGACGCCAGTTTACTAGCAGGAAAGGATTTGGCAGGGAGATGCGGAGGAGAGAAGGTCGGAGGAGGGCTGGAGGGAGGAATGGACGGAGGGAGGTGGGGAGAGAGGATGGGGGGAGCAGGCGAAGGCAGAAAGTGGGGGACGAGGAGGCGCAGCAGTGAAGCATGTGTGGTTATTCTGGCGATCGCAAACATGGATCAAGGGGGCGTGGATTAGCGACGGGTCCCGTTTCCATGGGAAGTCGCGGATTTCCGCCGCCGAACGAGGCGGGACCGGCCGCATTTTGGGGAGGGCACCTCCCCCGATCCATGTTTGCGCGCCCCCGAGTCATGACGGTGAGGAATATGCTGGTGGGTGGCGATCATCGCGATGAGGAGGACGATCCATAGGGATGATGCGCAGGAGGAAGGGGAGGAGGAGGAGGAGGGTCCGCAGGAGGAGACCGATGTGGCGTAGGAGGCGGAGGAGGAGGAGGAGGAGGAGGAGGAGGAGGAGGAGGAGGAGGAGAAGGGCGATCATTGCGACGATACGGACCGATAGAGAGAGAGAGAGAGAGAGGCAGGAGCGAAAGCAGGACGTACACGTACATCAATCCACTTCGGTTTTGCGAGTTCGCATCGCGCGAGCGTTCGTACCATGAGGCTGGTCTCGTGGACGGGGGAGGCATATCCATACGTAGTCAAAAAATAAGGCGGGTCGATTTTCGGAGCATTTTTGAGCATTGTTGATCAGTATGTTTTGACTATTTTTTTGTTCGTCAAAAGTTCGCCTGTAGGAGGACACGCCCGAGCTAAACCTACTCCCGGTGACCTTTCTCCTCCCCAGGGTGCAATTAACCCGCATAGTAAGGATAGGCAACCTTCCCAGGTGGTGCCCTTGCATTCTTACCTCCTCGGTCCATCCTTGGCCACTTTCGTTGGCCGCGCCCCGCTCGAAAAGCTCCGAAACGGTCTTCCAAGGCCCTTGCATCCTTGTCGTGCATCCTTACGATACGGGTCGACTGTAACGCTCGTTAACTGGCCAACCCCCTCCTTCTCCCTCTCCCTCCCCCTTGTAACGCTAACGATCGTGCCGGCCCCCCTACCTACCGTGGTGCGCACAGGCGACCGATGCGCCTGTGGCGCGGACGCACCCTGGCGGGTTCACGCCGCGGCCGCCGTGATTGTTGTCGGCGGCGAGCCGCGGGGGGAACAGAGAAGGGGCGGGCCTTCTCAAACGGCTCGGAAGCTTCCCGGCCCTCTGAGAAGTTTCCTAAGCCTTCCCCCAGGACGCGGAAGACTTCTCAGAAGGCGCAAGGGCTTCTGAGAAGCCCCGCCGCCTTCCGATGAGGCCTTTTCCTTCTCGTTTCCCCTCGTAGCTCGCCGCCGAGTTGAAGGCGGCCGCAGTTGGCAGGACTGAGGCCCCTGCTCGAGCGAGCGACCGCCGACGAAGGGCGAGTGTACACGAGGGGGCTGAACTCGACCCCGTTACCGCTACTGCTACCCTCCCGCCCGATCCCCCCCCCCCACTCCGGGCCACGACCGTGACCCGGGAAAGGCAATCCTTACCCTGGCGAAGGACCCCGCCATGTGCCGTTGTGAGCACCGTCGTTGTGAGCAACCTTTCGGGGGGTCGCCTTGCGGGGCCACCAGGCGTGTGAAGGGTGCGGTACACGACCGTGACCTGGAACAGGAGCAGCAAGCACAGGGTAAGCCGCCGCGGAGCCTCACCCGGCAGCTCCCGCCCCCTCATCGACCCCACCTCTAGGGAACAAGAAGTGACATAAACATAAAAACTCGGAGGTCCGCGCGGATTTCTCGGATCGGCGCTGGGGCCCCCCGGCGGCGCCTCCGGCGCCGCCCCTGGCGCGCTCCGCGCGCCAGGGAGGGGGCCCCAGCGCCGATCCGAGAAATCCGCGCGGACCTCCGAGTTTTTTTATGTTTATGTCACGTTTTGTTCCCCTAACCTCGCGGGTGCCCCCCCACCCAGGAGCCGCAGAAGAAGGCCAAGGAGAGGGAGAAGAAGAAGAAGGAGGACAAGAAGGACAAGAAGAAGGAGGAGCGCGACAGAAAGGCGCGGCGCGCCGCCCGTGCCCGACGCGCATGTGGTGCGACCGGCCTGGGCTGTGCCCCTATCGCCTCCCCCGACCTCGCCCCCTGCGACGCCAGTGCACAGGTACAGCTGGCACGAGAAATGCAGAAATGCAGTGGAGGCCCATGCTGCCTCCAGTGTGCCCTGGTTTTTCTGTGGTTTCGATGGTCTTGCTGTGGAGGGCGTGGCTTTCCCACAGCAAAAATCGACGGACGTCCTGGGGCCTCAGGCTTGGGTTTCTCTGTGGAAGGTTTCTTGTGGTCGGGCCTCCACTGTAAGGGCAGCCCTGGCTTTGGAAGAGCGCCCTGACGTTCTTCGCGCGTGGGCTCCCCACTTTTTTGTGTGTTCCTCGCGCCCTGCGCCTTCGGCGACGGGGCTCCTGCTCCTGATCCACACTGTTGTGGATGCCCTCGTCGCCACCGCTGGATTCGCCTCGACATCCTGGTCCGAACGCGCCTAGGGAGAGGTCCTGGGAGTGGCGGTATCAGTACCTTTCGGTTATGAGGAAAATTCTGGAGGCCTCGCGCGGCGCGTAATAGTAGTATGATCTAGTCCACTTGTCAGTTCCGTCAGCTATAGGTCGACGCTCGCGCGGCGATGCTCCAGAGTCAGTCCGACGTACATCCGACGTAGTCCGACGTGAACCCGACGTGAATCCGACGTGGATCCGACGTAAATCGGGTCTCAAGTTGCCGCGCGAGGCCTCCAGGATTTTCTGCATGATTTTGGTTTCCCCACCCTATCGGAGATAATTGAATTATACATGAGAAAAACTCAATCAGTGGATGGTTGTCGCTGAGGAGATAGACCGGGAACCCGGGAGCCCGGGAACCCAGAACCCACCGAAATCGGCCCAGAACCAATAACCGGGAACCCAGGAACCCGGAACCAGGAACCCGGGAAGCCAGCTTGCTACCGAAATCGGCGGGAAGCTGTCGCCAAGTCTTTCAGCTTCCGCTATGGGACCCCTCCAGTGCAAGCACTGAATGGGGAAAAAGGTGTCCTCTCCGAGTCTCCGCGAGGCCTCTGGCAGCCCCGAGAGGGCCCTCGTCGGCGACACCTCGACGGCACTCGCTGGCCATCGGCTGCCTGCGGCTGTCCTCGGCGGCCTCTTGGCGGTACGTCGGGCACGTCCCTCTACAGGAGGACTGCTCAAGAGTAGTAAAACATGGTTTGGGGACGATTTGTTTTTTTTGTTTCGTTTTTTTTTGTGTTTCTCTCATTTTTTGGGGGTGCATTTCATTTTTGTATCCACAATCCGCCTGTAGGAGGACATGCATTCTAGCGGTAATTGCTTGGCATCGCTCGGACGTGTGCGTTTTGTCCTCGGCGAGGACCATCGAGGAGCATCCTTGATCATGTGGCGAAAAAAAAGCACGCACGAAACCGAAACAAAAACAGGGAATGGACGTCCGAGCGATGGCCAGGGCGTGTAAGGTTGAACGCAGCCTGTGGCCCAGAGTCGGCCTGTCCTTGAACGATCTGGCCTTGTTGAAAGGGCCGATCGCTCAAGTTGGAACGATCCCCGCGGTGTCAGGAACCAGCGCCAGGGTCGACACGACGCAAGCCTGCCGTAAGCGCCCTCGCTTCCAATGAGGCGTGCCGCGCCGGCGGCCCGCGCAAGCCGCGGAGTGAGGCCGCCATGGCATCCCGCGTGAGATCCGTTTTTTTGATCGTCGCTCGACTGGCTTCTGAGCTCTGTGGGCGCGCCTGCTGTCAGAGCGTGGTAACCAGTACATGCCGTAGTTTGGCATCGCTTTGTATCTCTTGGAAGCGAGGGTGGTCAAAAGCGAGGTAAGTTTGTTTTCCCCCTATGCTGGCCCGACGGCGGCGGCGGCGGCGGCCTCTCCGCGAGGCCTCCGGCACGCCCAGCGGCACGCCCGTCGCGGCCAGCTCCGCGAAGGGCGTCGGCACCCCGAGCGGCGCCAAGGCCCGCGCGCCCCGCGCGCGGTCGGCGGTGGTGTCAGGGGCAGCGTCAGAGGGTGCGTCGCAACCCCTCCTCCTCCTCCCCCTCCTCCTCTTCCTCCTCCTCCTCCTCCTCCTCCTCCGCCTCCTCCTGCTGGATAGGCCCAGGGGTGGCCAGAGTCTGAGGCCCAAGGGGTTCGAGGGTTGTGTTGTCGATTCCTGCAGGTTTCCCAGCCTCGGGAGGCGCTCCAGCAGCTGCGCCTTGCCGAGGGCGCTCCGGGGCTGTCCGGATCGTCCCGAACGGCCACCGGAGAGCAGAGAGATGGCCCGAAAACGAAGAGGCAACGTCGGGGGGGGATCGGGTAAGGGGGGGATGCATCGACCGCCTTCCAATCGCCCAGTCATCGCCGATAGGGGCCTGACAGCCCCCGACAGCCCACCCTGCCCAGGAACGCGTGGTTTCACAATCGGTGCCGAATCGCCGATGTACTGGAGATGTATCGCCGATTCCAGGTCGCGTTTTTTTTACAACTGGCGATTCTGCTTTGCTTCGGGCTCCAGGACCCTCACGGATCGATTTGGCTCGAAATTTGTTGGAGAAAGATGCGGTCTAGAGTTTTGGGTGTGATTGTTAGAGTGTTTTTTTCATTGACGTTTGATCTCAGGGATTTCCGAATGTTTTTTTGTATTGGCTGTCTTTTGTAATTTTCTGGCGGTTTTCGGTCTCTGAGGCGTTCTACATCGGCTGCGCCCTCTCGAGAGCGTTCTGGGAGTGGCCGGACTTGCCCGAAACGGCCACCCGTGGGCCCCGAGTGTTGGTCCGAAGCTCGAGCGGGAGGAGGCCACGGACGACGGAGAGCGCCCAGGGGGGGGCAGCCGATCTCCTCCGGCCGACGTGGTCTTGGGGGGGCCACGCGGGGCCGATCGCCTGTCTCGGCCCTCGGCTGGCGCAGCGTTGGGCAGGCATCTGCAGCGATCTGGCAGGGGCTCGCGGCACAGCCCCGGCTGACGCGGGTTGGCTCGATGACCCAGGTGATCGTGTCCCCGACACGGGGGTCGTGGACGACGATGAAGGGAGAGGAAGCGTGTTGCCAAGCCAAAGAAGTTCCAGACGTCTAAGCATGTCACAGACATGCCTTAAACATATAACAAAAATGCTTTCTCAGCATTTTCAGAACGTGTTTCACACATGTTTCACACATTTTTGTAGTTCAGCGAGAGGATTGTCAGGGTGTCCAGTGCCGCGGCATCCGCAACGCGAGGGGCGGGTGGGGGGGATCCAGGATTTCGGGCGCTCTGTGAGTTTCTTTTCCCGGCCTCCGGGAGCCTCTTCGTCGCCACGGTGGGTGTGATCCGACCTTGGTGGTGGTGGCTGGAGCGCGCCTCGGGACGGGTCCAGAAGCGCCAGAGGAGGGGGGCGGGAGTAGAGGGAGCGTCCAAGGTCTTCGACGTCGTGCTTCTGTGTCCACCTCCCTCTTTTTTCTTTCTTCGGAGAACAAAGGCGGAGGTTGATAGATCCCTGCCCTGACACGTCGATCAGCGAATCGGCCTTTTTCGGTTCGCGAGAGGGCGTCGCGGCCGTCTTTTTTGCGGGTCCAGGTCCGTCGGTTTCGGTTCTAGGCTGTTTTCACTGAGGGGTGGTTTACTCAAGGGAGGTTTGTCCACCGCCGAGAAACGCCATAAACATACACTTTTGGCGCTCCGAGCGGATTTCTTGGATCTGCGTTGGGCCCCCCCCGCGGCGCCCTTGGCGCGCTCCGCGCGCCAGGGAGGCGGGTCCAGCGCAGAGCCAAGACGTCCGCGCGGAGCGCCACAAGTGTAAGTTTATTGGGTTCTTTCTTCTTCTGCCCCTTGGAGCATGGGCACGGCTGTGGATGTTGCGAGATGGGGGAGGCGGACATGGGGTGGGGGTGCGGAAGTGTGGCGAGGAGGGGTGATGGACGGGCCTTCGTTGGCAAGACTGGCTGCCTTAACAGCATCGTTGTTCCGCTCTTCCAGCTCTCCGAGCCCTCTGCCAGTGCCCCTCCAGGCTGAGCCACTCTGTTTTTCATATGGGGACGAAGAATGAAACTCGGAGGTCCGCGCGGATTTCTCGGATCGGCGCTGGACCCCCCTCCCTGGCGCGCGGAGCGCGCCAGGGGCGGCAGCGCCAGAGGCGCCGCCAGGGGGGTCCAGCGCCGATCCGAGAAATCCGAGCGGACCTCTGAGTTTGCATATTTCTGTCATTCGTCGTTCCCCTATTTCAGTTTTGGGACATGTTTAGGGACTTCTTGGTGCTCTGTCGGGCTATCTCATAGGGCTCTGTTGGGCTATCCACCGCCCTGCCGGGGGGTCAGCTTGGGGGCCTCTGGAGCCACATCCTGGCGATCTTGGGGGAAATCATGGGGCTCTCGTGGGGCCACCTTGGGGGCCTCTAGGGGTCAGGAGCGACGATCTGGGGGGATCGGCATAGGGGGGATGCATCGACCCCCAATCGCCCATTGATCGCCGATAGGGACCCGATAGTCTCAACCTGCCCATGACGGTGCGGATTCATTATCGGAGGCGCATCGCCGATCTATCGGCGATGTATCGCCGATATCAGGTCGATGCATCCCCCCCTGAGCCAGTCCCCCCCCTGTCGTTGCCCCGCAAGGCGGCTTCTTGGGCGATCTTGGTAGCGTATTCGTGCCCTTTTGGGCCTCCCTGGGGCCGCTTTGGGCACGGTGCCTTTGGAGCCGTCTTGGAGCGATTTTGAGACATTGGGAGCAGACCGTGGGACAGATGAACAGACATGACTTCTTGGAAGTTGTTCTCCGATGATGCTGGTCCCCACGTGTCCCGTGTCCAGTCCTCATTTCGAATAGGGCAGAGTTGTTCCTTCCTCCTTTTTCCTTCCTCCTCCTGCGGTCTCCCTCGTATTCTTTCCTTCCTCCCCCTCGTCTCGGTCGACATACGACGACGACGAGTGCAAATATAGAGCCCAGTACGTTTCCATCACGGCTTTGAAAGCACTTCGACAGCCAGATGAGGAGGATCAATAGAAGTATGAGGGGAGGGGCCGCGAAGGGCCGCACGCGGTCGAGCAGGAGACGGAAGGAGGCAGTATGAGAGGGTTGGGCAGCAGGCATTTTTGAGAGCGGATGGCGTGGATCAAGAGGAGGACGATGATGGGGAGGGCACACGCGCCGAGTTTCTTCACGTGGGGATGTATTCCCACCATATACGCGCTGCGAGTAGGACTCTGTTTTGACTCGCATCTGATGTAAACGAGGGCATGCATATCGAATTCGCGTGCGAAGCAGTATGCAATACACCCCATACGAGATGCACCATCAAACAGATTCATCGTCATCAGCGTTGTCGTGCATGTCCTATCTGACAGCGTCCGATGAGCAGTACTTGCCACGGCACAGCCAATGAGCTGGTAGTAGTAGTGCTTGTCAACGTCGTCGTCGTCGTCGTAGTCGTAGTAGTGGTGGTGGTGGTGGTGGTGGTGGTGGTAGTAGTAGCAGCAGTAGTAGTAGTAGTAGTAGTAGTAGTAGTAGTAGTAGTAGTAGTAGTCGTAGTAGTAGTAGTAGTAGTAGTAGTAGTAGTAGTAGTAGTAGTAGTCGTAGCAGCAGTAGTAGTAGTAGTAGTAGTAGTAGTAGTAGTAGTCGTAGCAGTCGTAGTAGTAATGGTGGTGGTTGTGGTGGTAGTAGTGGTAGTGGTGGTAGTAGTGATGGTAGTAGCCGTGGTAGTAGCAGCTGCAGCAGCAGCAGCAGCAGCAGCAGCAGCAGCAGCAGCAGCAGTAGTAGTAGTCGTAGTAGTAGTAGTAGTAGTAGTAGTAGTAGTATTCGTAGTAGTATTCGTAGTAGTAGTAGTAGTAGTAGTAGTAGTAGTAGTAGTAGTAGTAGTAGTAGTAGTAGTAGTAGTAGTTCGTGTAGTAGTAGTAGTAGTAGTAGTGGTAGTAGTAGTAGTCGTAGTAGTAGTAGTAGTAGTAGTAGTAGTAGTAGTAGTAGTAGTAATAGTGGTAGTAG
>CAUYUJ010007248.1:40994-48031 GCA_963575745.1 Prorocentrum cordatum | reverse complement strand
GTAGTAGTAGTAGTAGTAGTACTAGTAGTAGTAGTAGTAGTAGTAGTAGTAGTAGTAGTAGTAGTAGTCGTAATCGCAGTAATAGTAATCATAGTGATAGGAGTAGTTATAGTAGGAGCCGCAATAGTAATACACACATAAATAATAACAGAACCAGTCGTAGTAGTAGTAGTAGTAGTAGTAGTAGCAGTAGTAGTAGTAGTAGTAGTAGTAGTAGTAGTAGTAGTAGTAGTAGTAGTAGTAGTCGTAGTAGTAGTAGTAGTAGTAGTAGTACGACGACTACTACTAGTAGTTGTAGCGGTAGTGGTCGTAGTAGTAGTAGTAATAGTAGTAGTAGTAGTAGTAGTAGTAGTAGTAGTACGTAGTAGTAGTAGTAGTAGTAGTAGTAGTAGTAGTAGTAGTAGTAGGAGTAGTAGTAGTTAGTAGTAGTAGTAGTATAGTAGTAGTAGTTAGTAGTAGTAGTAGTAGTAGTAGTAGTAGTAGTAGTAGTTGTAGTAGTAGTAGTAAGTAGTAGTAGTTAGTAGTAGTAGTAGTAGTAGTAGTAGTAGTTAGTAGTAGTAGTAGTAGTAGTAGTAGTAGTAGTAGTAGTCGTAGTAGTAGTCGTAGTCGTAGTCGTAGTAGTTAGTAGTTTAGTAGTAGTAGTAGGAGTAGTAGTCGTAGTTAGTAGTAGTAGTAGTAGTAGTAGTAGTAGTAGTATTAGGAGTAGTCGTAGTCGTAGTAGTAGTAGTAGTAGTAGTAGTAGCAGTAGTCGTAGTAGGCGTAGTCGTCGTAGTAGTCGTAGTAGTCGGAGTAGCCGTGGTAGTCGTAGTCGTAGTCGTAGTCGTCGTAGTAGTAGTAGTAGTAGTAGTAGTAGTAGTAGTAGTAGTAGTAGTAGTAGTAGTAGTGGTGGTAGTAGTAGTAGTAGCAGTAGTAGTAGTAGTTAGTAGTGGTAGTAGTAGTAGTAGTAGTAGTAGTGTAGTAGTAGTAGTAGTCAGTAGTAGTAGTAGTAGTAGTAGTAAGTAGTAGTAGTAGTAGTAGTAGTCGTAGTAGTAGTAGTAAGTAGTAGTAGTAGTAGTTAGTAGTAGTAGTGTAGTAGTAGTAGTAGTAGTAGCCGTAGCCGTAGCCGTAGTATAGTAGTTACTAGGATAGTAGTAGTAGTAGTAGTAGTAGTAGTAGGTAGTCCTAGTAGTGGTGCGAGGAGGAGGAGGAGGAGGAGGAGGGGAGGAGGAGGAGGAGGAGAGGAGGAGGAGGAGAGGAGGAGGAGGAGGAGGGGGAGGGGGGAGGAGGAGGGGGAGGGCGAGGAGGCGGGGGAGGGGTGAGGAGGAGGTGGAGGGGGAGGAGGAGGAGGAGAAAAACCCAAGCAAAGAAAGGCTTCGGTTGTTGGATGCTCTTGAAGTAGCATGAATTTCCGGAGGCCTCCACAGAAACCGCCGCCGCTCCCTCACTTCCTCATCCCGCTCTTCCCTACCAAAGATTCCTCCTGCTGCTCCTCTTCGTCGCCCCCCCCCACACACACACAAAATTCCAGAAAGACGTCGAGGGAATCCCCTTCCCATGCTCCGCACCCTCCTCCCCATGCTCGGCATCCTCCTCCCCGACCTCAGGCCCGGCTGTAAGGCCTTCGCAAGATTCCTCCTGCTGCTCCTTCTCGTCGCCCCCCACCCCCGCATTAGTCCAGCTCGTCACCCTCCCGGTCATGGTCCTTTTCTGCCTGCTCCTCACGGCTGTGTCGCCACAACCAGAACAACAAAAATCTACGAAGTTGCTATCTCTCCACGCTGGCGAACATTGTATGCAGTGCTTGGAATGCACGTGTTGGCATCACACATCCCCAATGCCGGCGAGGGCCAACCGCGCTTTCGGCACATCAACAGGTTAGCAGATGTGGCGCACACCCAGAACAATACCTGAGGCATCTGAACAGGGTTCGATGACGTCCACTCTCGTACGCTAAATTGCGCTCAGGTCAGCTAGGCACCTAGACTTCAGATAAGATGAGACGCCATGGGCTGCGTTAATCCAGGGTGCACAGGCCGTAGCTAAACGCATGCTCGTGCTGAAAGAAGCCATCCCACGCCATGCGCTCTAGAGACGCCACACTTGTGACACCAACGCACAACTCTGAAACACGATGTGTGAAGATGAGCATGCTCATACTGCAGAGGTAACGTTTCGGTAATTCTGGAGAAACGCAACGATTCATCATGTGAGTCGACGCAGTGGTACCGGAGAGAAGCCGCAATCAGAATCTTTTTGGGGGCTACGGGGCTATGCGGCTGTAGGGCTATGGGGCTATGGGTCTATAGGGCTATAGGGCTGTTGGGCTGTTGGGCTATAGAGCTATTGGGCTATAAGGCTATTGGGCTATAGGACTAGAGGGCTAGAGAGCTAGATGGCTACAGGGCTATAGGGCTATAGGGCTACAGGGCTATGGGGCTGTAGGGTTATTGGGCTATTGGGCTATGGGGCTGGGCTCTAGGGCTGTAGGGCTGTAAGGCTATAAGGCTGTAGGGCTACTAGGCTATGTGGCACCCGGGCATCAGGGCGGGCCGCCAAAATCGGCGACGCAACTCCTGGGCACCCAAGCACCCGGGCGCGCCGCCCAAATCGGCGACGCAGCTAACCTAAGTATATGAATCCGCTAGGACCCTTACAGAGGCAAGCTCTGATTGGGGAACATACGCTGTTTGTTTGTTGACTGAAGCGTAAGAAGCAACCACAATTTCAGCTTTTCGCCCCGCGTCTAAGACAACAACTTGGTAACCTCAGCACGTGCCTTGTCCAAAGCAATTGCCTCTGCACCGAATGCCGTGCAACATAATTTCCAAACTGTCCCGCGTATGATGAGCGGTTCGAACACGTCCTTTCCGTCCAAATCGAACACGTGCTTTCCACACAAATCCACTTCAATCTAAGATCCGTGAAGCTACGAGATCTCCTGGCCCCCTAGTGGCCAGGAAGCGGCCCAGGACAGAACAACTAGAAATGACAGTTTCTTGCCCCCCAAAAAAATCAAAGGACGTTCAAACATTTAGAAATGAACACTGTGCACATGTCACCTTCCTTTGACTGCAGTCGGCCAATCTGTGCTTCTCCACCATCCGCCCCCAAAACTTGCGCCCTCTGCCCATCCAATCTGTCGCCCGTCATCGGCGACACATTCGTAGCAGTCCTTCAATGGATATTTGCATCCGCTCGTGCCATGCCCAGAGACTGCGAGAAAGCGTTGACGGAAGATACGGGGCGGGAGCGGAGAGGGCATATGTCCACAGGAGGAGCGAGCATATACAAGCACAAACACAAGCAACCGCCACCGCGGAATCGGGAAACCCTTTTTCCCTCCTCCGCAGCATCGCAACACCAACCGCTTCACGATACGTCGGATCATATGTCGACTCAAAACCACAAACACACACTCACATATGCAAGACTGCATTGGTGTTTCGCGCCGTGCACATTGGTTTAGGTTGGGCGTGTCCCCCTACAGGCGGATTTTGGACGAAACGTGGGAAAAACAGTCAAACAATACACCAAACATGCTCAACAATACTCAACAAATCGTCCCACGACCATTACTTGACTACTTTTGGATCGTCCCCGTGTAGAGGGACAGGCCCGACTTCAACCTCGGCCCTTCGAGCTTCGCGCGAGCTGACCTTGAGCAAGGACCGACCGTCCTGGCATTTCTATAGGCTTACCACGACATGTTCTTAGAACCCAGAAATGTTTCAAAAACAAAAACAATGTTCTTAAGTCCCGGCCAGAAATGTTCTGAGAACATTTCGTGCATACCACAAAAAGGTTCTCAGAACATTCTTTGATGGGCCAATCAGGCAAGCTGGGACGCTTCGCCACTGCTTGATGACCGTTCGCGCCGTCCTCCTTGGCCTTGAACTGCGGCCGGCTCCCCAGACTCGGGGATCTTCTGACCCGGGTCAATCCAGACCCGGGTCAGTCGGACCTTGCAGGATCCTGCAAGATCCTGCACCCAAACCCGGGTCAATACGAAGGATCCTGCGCCCAAGCCCAGGTCAGTGCGCCCCTGGCCCTGCAGGATCCTGCAAGATCCGGCGCCCTGGCTGACCCCCGTTTGCGTTGACGCCCGCTACTCCCCGACCTCTCCCAGGGTGCTTTCTGACCAGGATTTCGAAGCGAATCCAGAAGTGGCGACGAGGGCCTCTGAGGAGGCCCAGGAAGGGGAAAACCAGGAAAGGGTAGAGGTATGGATACCTTTTTCTCCTCTGAGCTAAGGGGTCCCGCTCCCCCCCTACCGGTCTCCTGCTCTTGAGCCCCGACTCCACAGATTTTAAGTGGAGGACTCTTGAGCCCCGACTCCACAGATTTTAAGTGGAGGACTCTTGAGCCCCGACTCCCCACTCTTGAGCTCCTCTTGGCCTTGAACTGCGGCCGGCTCCCCAGACTTTCCTCGGGCTGCGTCCTGGGCCCCGCCGCGTGGTTCGGCCAGAACGCCGGAGGCTGCTGATGCAACGACCACGACAGGGAAGCAGGGAAGCCTGGATCCTCCTCCTCCTCCTCCTCCTCCTCCTCCTCCCCCCCCTCCTCCCTTCCTCCTCCTCCTCCTCCTCCTCCTCCTCCTCCTCCTCCTCCTCGACGCTCCCCCTCGACGCTTCTCCTCGCTCCCCCTCGCGCCTCCTTGCTTCTTGCTCGCGCCATCCTCGCTCCTCGCTCCTCGCTCCTCGTCCTGGATGTGTGGGGTGGGGAGCGGAGGCTGGCCTCCCAAGCGCGCTGAATGCGTCGCGCATCGAATCTCATGCCCTGCCCTGCCAGATGCGTCGAGTGGCGCCGTCGAGGGGATAGGGCTGCGCGACACGCACAGCGCAAGCAAACGACGCTGTATGCAATAGGATGCCACTGCGTGGAAGAGCAAGCGTGAGGGGGAAGATTCGGGCGGGACCGGCTCAGGGGGGGCACAGATCGAGCTGGCATCGCTGATCGTTGCATCGCCGATTGATCGGCGGCAGGCCCACGACAGCGGAACCGGGCGTCCCTGGGCGGGGTGGGCTATGAGGCCCCTATCGACGATGAGCGGGCGATTGGAAGACGATGCGTTTCCCCCCCAAGCCGATCGATCCCCTCTTGACGTTGCCCCTGGGTAAAAAGGAGGGTATGGCGACCCAGATCCCCGACTTTGTAGGGTTGTCGACTGGTCGAAAAGTCTTGGGCCCAACTCGAGGATATACGATGGTGGGGGGGGCGTTCATCCTCGACAGGGGGTGCGCCCGAATGCCCCCCTGGGGGTACCCCGGAGTTCCCCTTCTTTTCTGAGCTGTCTTGAGCCTCTCTTGGGCCTCTCTGGTCACCCCTGTGGTCGCCTTGGGTCTGGTGACAAGGCCCTGCAAAGCGCCCCGGGAGGCCCCGAAAGGCCGGGGGACCTCTTCCAAGGTCGTCCGCGGGGTCTGCAACGCTCTGGATTCTGTGGGTCTGATTTTTTGTTGGGGTGGGGGGGGGGCGTTTCGAAGAGGAGTTCCACGTCTTTTCTGAATATCGTTCATCCGATCCCCATCCCCAGCGGTGATGCCTGGGCCCCACTGGCAGAATTACCCCCTAGATGGGGATATAGGCCGTTCCCTTCGGGTTTCGAGGGGTGTATCCCCAACTGGGGTGGTCATTTGGTGGGGGTCTCGAAGGAGATGGGTACTCATCACGAAGGGCGATACCCACAGCGACGGTACTCATCACTGCATATGGTTGGGTCCTTCGCCAGGATTAGAAGAAGAACACACGCCATAAACATAAACTTTCGACGGTCCGCGCGGATTTCTTGGATCTGCGCTGGGCCCACCTCCATGGCGCGCGGAGAGCGCCAGGGGCGGCGCCAGAGGCGCCGCTGGGGGGCCCAGCGCGGATGCAAGAAATCCGTGCGGAGCGCCAAAAGTGGACGTTGATGGCCTGTTATCTTCTTCGACTCTGGCTGGGTCGTTCGCCCGGATATTCTTGGAGCGTCGGACCTCTGGTAGAGGGAAACAGTAGCTGGCACGCGCGGGGGAGGCTGCGGTCGAGGTGCAACTCATCAGACCCACCGCCAACTTTGCACATTGGGGGGGATGGGGGAGGCGTTGACGGATGAGTGTGGCACGAGCGTTCGCTATTTCTTCCCGAGGCCTGTCCGGGTCCGCGCCTTTTTTTCCCAGGACGGGTCCGCGCCACTCCGCGCTCGCGCCCGGAAGCCGGCTGCTGCCCCGCGCGGCGCGGCGCGGCGCGCGGCCCCGCCCTGTGGCTCGGCCTCCTCCGCCTCCAGGGCGGCTCGAGCGACCGTGGGCGACTCGCCGGTCTGCCGCCACGGGGGGGACGGGTCCGAGTCGAAGGAGAAAGCACGACCCAGACATAAACTCAGGTCCCTCTGCAGGCGGATTTTGGGCAACAACAATTCAAAATACCCCCAAGATATTCCACATATTCAAAAAATAGCCAAAACATGGTCCCCAGACTATTTTTGTTGACTCTTTTTGAATATTCCTCCTGTAGAGGGACACGCCCGACTGAAGCATACGCTTTTGGCGCTCCGCGCGGACTTCTTGGACCTGCGCTGCAGGGGGGGCCCAGCGCGGATCCAAGAAATCCGCGCGGAGCGCCAAACATTGATGTTTATGGCGCTCTTCCTTCTTTGACTGAAGGTACACGTCGGTCGGAAGAAGTAGGTAAAAACATGAAGTAGGAAGGCGGATTCAGTTGATAGGGTCCAGGCCCCCCTCAGGGAATGACAAAACACAGCAGAAGCGTGTCGGTTCTTGAAGTAGGAAGGCGCTTGAAGTAGATTGGGATCTGGGTATCCAAAACAAATATCTACTTCCAACGACCGGCGTGTAGAGGTCAAATAATCCCCCCCCCCCACACTCACCACCCCGACATGCGAGTCGTTTAGTAAACGCGTCCAAAGAAGGAATCGAACAGGGTAGGGCTGTTTAGTAAACGTCCAGGGCCGTTTGGTAAACGCCGACTGTCCAGTCCAGGTGGTCTTTCCTCCCTTGACTCAACGCCCTTTTCCCCCATGCGAAACTCACCGGTCTGTCACCCGTTTGCACGTCAGGGTCCCAGGC
>CAUYUJ010007248.1:18494-35994 GCA_963575745.1 Prorocentrum cordatum | reverse complement strand
CGACGTCTCCTGCTGCCGCTCCCCTCCCCTTTCTTTCTTTCGTGTCGGGCATTGGCCGTGGCCCGCCCCGCTGCGCCGATCTTGCTAGGGTGAAGCGATGCTGGTGAGATGCTGCAGCGCCCACTCTAAAGCATACGCCTCTGTGTGGACTGCGGACTCAGCATGGTGTGACAGCGAACCCCGCCGCGCCCCCCTCCGCTGTCGCAGTCCGCGCGCTGCCAGGAGGCGGGGGGGCGCGCGTGGCTGGCCCCGCGCGTGGGAAGGCCGGGGGGCCGCGCGCGGGACATGCAAACGCAGAGGACTTGGTTACCCGCGATAGAAAACGACCGAGCGTCGGACAGACATCCGGCCACGTGCGCACCCCACGCTCGCGCGCGCTGGCCGCGTCATGCGTGGCCAAATCCGGCCAGCCCTCTGGGCGACAGGTGGTCTAACGATGTCTTCTTTGCTCTTCCACAACCCCTCCGCCCCCTTCGGGGAAGGGTTTGCCCCTCCCCCTGCCCGCCCCCCTGGGCCTGGGCGGGGGGTCCGCGAGGTGTCAGGGCGTCCAAGATGGCCTGAGATGGCTCCAAGAGGGCCGAGATGGCCTCCAAGATCGCTCAAGATAGGCCAACATGGCTCAATCAATCTAACAACATGCCTCGTCATCTCGCTGCTGGCACTCGCGTCCGTCTTTTCATGGGCACGCGCGGCCGGGGCGCCCTCCGGGCGACGAGATAGTGCCGCGATGCGCTCGGCCGGTTGGAGCCTCAGCTGGTTCTTCATCCTGCGCTGCTTCTCGTTGCTCCCGAGCGCCAACGGCGTGGGGCAGGGGGCGCTGGTCAGCTTGCGCGCGGTGGCCAGCTGGAAGTTTGAGATTTTGCGATGTTTCGCTCTGTGTCGATGAGGAGTTCGAACATGGGCATGATATGTATATTTTGGGGTGTGCTGTTTGCCAATCTCGGGCCTGTATCCTGGCGGGCGCGCGCGCTCTTTCTGCATCGAGGCTCAAACCCCCGAGATGCTGGGTTTCACAGCCCCTTGGATTCGTCGCACCTACGCGCCAAATGTCTTCATGGGGCCATCATGGGGCCATCATGTCTTGCGTGTTCATCGCTGTCGCTCGGGAACTGTTCAACGCGTTCTCGAAGCTATGCTTCCGTCTCTGTCTTCGTGCCCGCTGCCGCCCATGGCGCTGGCGAGTGGCCGGTGCAACCGCGAAGGCAACCGAGCCGCCTCGCGCTCCAGCTGCGGGGGGCTTTGGGCCCCTGCTGCGAGGCGGCGGCGGGGGCGCCCAGCAGACGTGTCAGCGCGAGGCCGAAGAGACAGCGTTGCTTGCGGGCCTCCAGGAGCTGCTCTCCAAGTTCCAGCCCAGGAACCACCGTCCACCACCGTCGCCAAGCATCAGAGTGCCAAGGCCAGACGCCGCGAGGCCAAACGCCAGGCATTCCACTCCGAAGGCCTCCACGGAAACCTCATGCGCATCATCCAGCGCGCGGAAGCAAACGGTGGCGCCAAACCCCGCGTCGTCGGCAAATCCAGTCGGTCGCCCAGGCCGCCGTCGACGGCCGCTTCGGTGAGGCTGCTGCCGCCGTCGCCCCGCCGGCAGCTGCCGCCCGCTAGGCCGAGCTCAGGGCCTCGGCGACGCCCGGGCCCAAGCAGCCCCGGAAGCCCCGCGCCTAGGCTCGGCGCCCTGCTGCCCCTGCAGACCCCGCGCTCGGCTCCAGTCCGAGCCCCGGGGCGGGCGCCTCTACGGCGGCAGGTGCCTTCGAGCCTTGCGCGCTCCACGGTGAACGCTGGAAGGGCAGGCTGACATAATCTCTCGTCGACCTTCTCGATCCCGCTGCTGACCAACATCTGGTTCATGGCGTGGCTTCCTCCGCGCCAGACGGGCTCGCTCCCGCGGCCCCGTTCGCCCCCGAGGGCGCCGCCGTCGCGGCGATCTTGGGCCGCGCGGCCCCTGGGGCCGCGGCGGTGCGAGCCCCCGCCTTCGGCGCCGAAGGCGCGCAGGAAGTCGCGCGGCTGTGCCGCGTCCGGCGCGGGGCGCTGGTGGCGCCCGCCCATGGGCTGGCAACCGCAGAAGGGCAGCGTGCTCCTCCCGCGGGCGCCTGGCCTCCGAGGCCCCGCGCGCGGCGCATTTCTGCCCTCGTCTTACAGGGGGGGGGTCCCGGCGGCAGCTGCGGACTCGAATCCGCGAGATTGCAGTTCGCGGATGGCTCGCCCAACAGCGCATCCCTCGTTCTGACATCATCAACATCTTCGGTGCGCGGCGATCCGAGGATGGGGCCATCATTGGCGTCGCCGTTCGGGTCGCCACCTCGGTTGCTATTCATATCGATCGGGCGAGCGGGGCGAGCGGCTCCCTCGCCCGTCTCCACCCCGACATCAAAGGTGCACCGCCGACTTTTGGAGCAGCCGAGTGGTCGAAGCGCCGCGAGGGGGAGGACAGCCCACCGCGTCATCAACGTGGCCGCGCCGAAGCGGGGCGGGTGGATCCATGCATGAGACTTGCCCTTTGCGCAGATTCGATCGGCATTCGCATTGACAGTCGGACCAAAATGCCCTTTGCCTGGTGCGTCTCCAGCATGCCGCGGGATTTTACCATGCAGTGTTCGTATCTTGGATGGGCGCCAACGGTTGGCCGCCCGCTGGCCGCCTGTCGATGTGGCGACGGCGCGCCGTCGCGTTGCTGGAGGCGTCGCGGTGTTCATCTCTGAGAGAGCGTGATCCACCGCCGCTTTACTGTGGAAAATTGCCAACCTTTTCCTCCGGAACCCGGGGGTCGCCCCCCCTCCCCCCCCCCCCCCCCCCCTCCGAAAATCCCCCCCCCCCTGCTGGAACCCCTCCCCCCCCCCCCCCCCCCCCCCCCCTCCCCGGCAAAACCCCCCCCTCCCAACCCTTCCCCCCCCCCCCCCCTCCCGCTCGAAAACCGGGGGGGTCACTACCGGTTCGAACCCCTCCCCCCCCCCCCCCCCCCTCTGGATCCGGAAAAAAACCGGGGGGTCACTACCGTTCGAACCCCCCCCCCCCCCCCCCCCCCCCCCCCCCCCCCTACTCACCGCCAGCAAACGACTCCCGGTCCCCACCACCGTCCGCATCACATCCCCCACTGGTGTTCCCAGCACCACTGTCCTCACCACCGCTGTCCCCACTGGTTCCACCACCGCCCCTACTGTCCCCACCAGTGGCCCCACCACTGTCGCACTGTCCCCGCTGTCCCCAGAACTGTTCCCACCACGGTTCCACTCTCCCCACTGTCTCCACGGCCCCAACCACTGCCCGACTATCCCCACTGTCCCCACTGTCCCACTGACTCCTCCGCTGTCCCACTGAGCTGTCCCACTGTTCCCACCACTGTCCCCACTGTCCCCACCACTGTCCCCACTGTGCCTCTGTCCCATTGTCCCACCGCCGTCCTCGCCACCGCCTTCACCACTGTCCCCACCACCATTGTACCCTCCACTGTCCCACTGTTTCCACCTCATTCCCATTGTCCCCACACCACTGTCCCCACCACCACCGTCACCACCACTGTCCACTGTCCCCCCCTGTTCCCACCATTGTCCCCACCACTGTCCCCACCACTACCGTCCCCACCACTGTCCCACTGTCTGCACCACTGTCCCGCTATCCCCTCACCACTGTCCCCACCAACACCGTCCCCACCACTGTCCGCACCCCCACTCGGTTTTCGAGGGGGGGGGGGGTTCGAACCGGTAGTGACCCCCCCCGGTTTTCCGGATCCGGGGGGGGGGGGGGGAGGGGTTCGAACCGGTAGTGACCCCCCCCCCTTTTCATGATGAGCAGGGGGGGGGGGGGGGGGGTTCGAACCGGTAGTGACCCCCCCCCGGTTTTCCGCCAGCAGCGGTAGAACACGCTCTTTCTCATCTCTAGAGGCGCCAGTCCGGGCGGGGTCGCTGTCGCGACCGCCGTGGAGGCCTCGGCCACGGACGGCGCCGCACTCCACCTCGAGTTTGAGCAGTGCCGACTGGCTGCGAAGCCGAAGCCTATCCGCAACCTGCGAGACAATGAGCTGCGCCGGGGTGCTGCCCCGCCGACGCCCGCCATGCGCGCCCGCGGCGGCGCCTCGGAGATGCCCTCCACAGCCGACGCCAACGTCGAGCGGGCTAAGACAGACAACGGCGCCGCTCCTACAACCCTCGTCAAAAATAAACTGAGGGATTCTGTTTTCGGTGATTGCATGGTCAGCGCTACTCCAATGCTGACGCTAGATATCTGACGTGGGCGGAGGGGCTTCAAAAATCCGACGACCCCGCCGCAGCATTGAAGAACGCAGTTTCTAACAAGTGCCCGAGAAGATCGACCGTCGTGATTTCCAACTTCGTTTCTGTGTATTTTTGACGAGGCTTGTAGGGCCGAGGACGTCCCGATGGGCGTCGAGCAGATGGGCCCCGCTGTGAAGCCCGTGAATAAGGATGGGGCTTGTGCCTGGCATAGCCTGTCGCGGTGGTTAATTCGCGCGCAGAAGACCGCCGCCTCTCCGACGGCGATGCGCGCCCAGACAATCGATTCCATGACGGAGAAGAGCACTGCCTTTAAGGCCCGTGGGGCCGCCGATGCCCTAGAGGCCGGCCATGCGCTTCCTGGGCCGCGCGCCTCGAGCTGGCGCGCGAGGGCGGCGACTGGGCCAGGTCGGGCGCGTCCTCCTCCAGGGGGATACTGGGCGAAAAGCAAAAAACACAAACATATTTCAAAATGGTCGAAGATGATCAAAGACATCCTCACCGTGCTATCTGGTTTATTTTTGAATATTCCTCCCGTAGAGGGACGTGCTCGACTTCGCGCTTGGACCGGGGGAGTTTGATCTTCTGGCTGCAGCAGATGAGTCTGGACAGTCCATCATCGTCGCACGGCCCGGCCCCCCTGCCGCCCAGGCTGGCAAAGGGAAGGGCCAACTGTGAATGATTTATCGCCATGGCCACTACGAGCCTTGGAACAGAGCTCAGATCCTGTGCGAATTGCCGCGCGAAAGCAGCACGTGGCATCGATTGCCGAATTCTTCCGGCTGGTCGCTTCGTCACCGACGTCTCCCCCGCGCGAGTGGGCGCTCAAAGGCGGCGGCCGCAGTGCGCAGTCAGTGGCGGGGGCGTTGCGCACTGGCCGCTCTTCTGCGGCCCAAGCTCGGCGGCCCCCAGTGCTTCTGCGTCGGCCAGGACGTTGGGGAGGGGCCCTGCCGCGGGCTCGACGGGCGGCGCTGGGTCTGACCATAGACGCGCCTACATGTCGATCTGGGGGCGCTTCTTCGGCCGGTGCTTTGGCGGCGCCCCTTCCTTCCAAAACGCTGGTCCGAATTAGTGGTGCCGCGAGGGCTTCCCGTTTGTCTTCTCCGGCCAGCGCTCTTGCGGCTGCCAGTTCGGCCTGCGTCGGGCATGTCTCCCTACGGGCGGATGTTGGACGAAAAATCAAAGATGCCGGCAGACATGCTCAAAAAAGGGTGAAGATAATCGGGGAATCGCCCCCGGACTATTGTTGGGCTATTTCAAAATATTCCTCCTTTAGAGGGACAGGCCCGCCATAAAGTTCGGCCCCGCGGGACCGGCGCGCCCGTCGGGCAGCGGCCCCCTCGACGGCGGCCTCGGCCGCGGGTCGCCCCTTGCCCGGGCGGGGTGCCGCGCGCGCCCCAATTGCCGGGCGGCTCGCTCATGCAGCGGGGGCCCGACCACGAGAAACCTTCCGCGAGAAACCCAGCCCTGAGACCCCAGGATGCGCATTGATGTTTGGCGCGGGACTGCCGCGCCACGCTTTCCACTGCAGAGCCATCGAGGCCGAAGAAACGCAGGGGGCCCTGGAGGCAAGCCGGGCGTCTCTCGGCACGGGCCCCCACTGCGTTCTCGCGAGGGAACTGATGAGGCAGAACGCTGCCGCCTCATCATCTGCATCTTCGTCGTCAACTTCTGCGCGCGGACGTCTGCCAGCAGCAATTGCGAAAACTTAGGATGTCGCTACCGAGGCATGCGCCGCGGGGCTTCGCTTAGCTGCCCGAGGCTCACCGTGGCCATGTTCGCCTGCGCTGCCATCCACGGGAGTTGCCTGCCAACGGTTTCCCCGCTCTGCTTTGCTGCCGGCGTCGATGGCGCAGCCGGGTAAGTTCTGCGCGAACGCACCCTGTCGTTCTTTTTGGACCGCGCTTGCTCGACTCTGGTTGCCGAGGGCCCGCCCCGCATATCGCGAGGCGCATGGCGGCGCGCCGGGCCAGTTATCGGACCCGGGCCACCGTCGTCGGCGATGGTCTTCCCCCTCGGGTCTGCCCCCTCTAGAAACTATTTTCTAACCTACTCCTAAGTGTCCGTCTCCCCCCTCGTTTCTCCATGCCGTGCGCTGCCCGTTGCGCATTCATTTTATTGCATTTCCTTGGGCCTGCCGTCTGAAGCCCCAGGAGGGCGACGCCGGCTTCGAGCGCGCGGCCCGCGGCTGGCGCGCCGAGGCCCTGTGCGTCACCTGCCGCTCCGGATTGCTCTGCGGCTGCGCTGCAGAGGGCGACCGGCATCCGGCCTCCGCGCTGTCCAGGGCGCAGCGCGTAGCTATCGTTGCCGACCTCGCCACTGTCGCAAATGACCAACGCGAGAAGAGGGCGGCGCAGCGCGCGCGGGGGAAAAAGAGCAAGTTCCTCGCCCGGATGCGCCGCCAGATGCCTGCCTGCTAAGGTCCTCTGGGACCTTCGGCTCCAGGCGTAAAACATCGGGAGCTGCGCCGAGCGCCGAGCGGGGCTTCCTCTGCCACTCGCTGCCCCCACCTCTGCTTCCTTCAAGAACGCGCCCTTCCTCGCGGTCAGCGGCGCATTCTAAGACCTGATTTGTACGCTGTCGGCTGTCATGTATTTGTTGGTCGAGATGGCTCGTGCGCAATCGTTCGAAACGGGCTCGACGTTGCCCCCGTCGCCTCCGCCCCTGCCGATGCAGAATTTCGCGATCAAGGGCTGGCGATGCAGGCGGGGCAAGCCCGGCTTCTGACGCGTCGCCGACGCGCTTATTCTGGCTCCGCCTCCGAACGGACGACTTCAACGAGTTCCCCGCCATCGACCTGGAGGGCCACCAGGTGCCAGTATCCCCGGGAGATCATACATATTGTCTTGGCGCTGCCGACTCTGAGCGACATGCTCTTATGGCCGCAGCCGCTGCAAATTCGCTGCCGCGTGTGAAATCTTCGCGGCGCCGCCCTGTGCATATTCAGGCTTCCATGATCCCCGCGTTCCAGGAGGCTCTGCGTTGGTCCGTGGGCGAGCCGATCGGCAATGGTGCGCGGGCAGCTCGCGCCAAGCGCCGGTTCGACGTCGATTTCGCCGCCGACATCGACAAGGCGTGGGCGACTTGGGCTGCTGTTGCTGCTGGTGCGCCCGACGCCCGGGTCCTCCGCCAGCGAGCCGGCGGCGGCTGGGCCGCTGGGCCCCGCGCTCAAGACGTCCGTGATCTATGGCAAGCTCGTTGCGAACTTCATTGCGGTGACCGCGGCGCCGCTGGGCGCGCCGTCGGTGCGATTGCCGCCGCCATCGACGACGCCGCGAGCAACCGGCTGCAATCCTGACGTCAGCGAGTCGCCGAGCGAGGCGTGGCGGCGAGGCGGGTCAAGCGACGCCTGCAGGATCTTCAAGAAACTACGCCGCCGGCCTTCGGGGCAAAAGCGATGTCCCCGAGGGGGTTGGCCCGTGGGCTGTGCATTTCTTTGGCCCAGCGCTGGAACGGGGGAGTTTTCGGCTCGAGCGAAATCGAAGGTCGCGCCGTCGAATGGATCGAACGCCTTCTCCGCGATTCTCTGGGGCGTCTTGCGCAGCTACTGACGGCTGCGGACCAGGGCTGGTTGTCGCACTTCTGGCGCGTGGCTCGGGTGACCCTCGTGCCGAAAGGCCCCGACGCGCCACGCCTGCCCAGATGTGCTGCGGGAGTTTCGCGCGCACCTTGCCCGAGCCCGTGTGGGTTGAGTGCCGCGTGCTTTTGTGCTCTCTATGGACCGAGAGAAATGCTATGATCGGTTGGGTCTTAAAAACCTACTGCGGCTCACCGAACATTTCGGCTCACGAATCTGCGGTCATGTGCTTCGCAACTACCAGAAGATCGAGCGCATCCTCTTCGTGGGTGACCAGCCCACTGATGTTTTCCTCAAGGGCTCCGGGCTGGTGGGCGTGCCCCAAGGTTGTCCGATGGCGTGCTTCCTGTGCAACCTGACGTCCAGCATGTGGCATCTGACAGTATCCCAAGCGGTGCCGTCGGCGAAACACTTTCGTACTTTGGCGCCTGGTTTGTTTTCGCTGCGTCGTGGCAATAAATGGCCAGTGTCCTAGAGGCGACTCAGCACATCGATTTGGCAATCGGGCCAAATCTGAACTTACCCCAGTGTGCTCGAATTGTTGTCCAACTCCACTTCAGAAGGCCTGCCCTCACATCTGCTGGCTTGTGGACCCGCGCCTCTTACCATGAAAGCGACGAGTTTTGTACACGATTTGGCACGGCAGTCGAAACCACATAACATCGATTAATTATGGCACTCTCCTTGCAACCAAGAAGCACGAACATGGCTGGCGCAACAGGCTCCTGGAAACTAATTTTCCTGCAGGCTTCCTCCTTGCCTCGCTCGTTATGGGCTCATTCCTGCTGATCTACCTGCTGGCCTTATCCTTCACCGTGCTGTCTGTGTTTCTCAGTATCTATTACGTGCCAATGATCTTGCCACTCTGGCCATGGCGGCTCAGCGCGCCGGCAAGAAAATCCACCTGGACTTGGATCAACCCCGGGCGCGTCCAATCGACGACATTTACCGCGCCGCCCCTCCTCCTCCGTCACATCCAACGATCGTGCTGGAGAGCAAGCCCGGGGAGGCGGAGGAGAAGGAGGAGGAGGAGGAAAAACACCTCGAAGATTTCACCTTCCCCCTCAACCTGTTCTTGGTCTGTTTCAATGAGCATCGTTTCTCCGACCCCCATCCCCAGCGGCGTGGCCTGGGCCCCACTGGCCGATGTACCCCCTAGATAAGGATATAGGCAATTCCCTTCGGGGTTCGAGGGGTGTATCCCCAACTGGGGTGGTAATTTGGTGGGGGTCTCGAAGGGGATGAGGACGGAAAACGCATAAACATAAACTTTTGGCGTTTCGCGCGGATTTCTTGGATCCGCGCTGTGCCCCCGCCAGACCGCCGGGGGGGCCCAGCGCGGATCCGCGCGGAGCGCCAAGAGTTTATGTCTATAGCGCTTTTTCTTCTTCGGACCTCCCCCCTCAACCTTAGGGGAACAAAATGTGACATACACATAAAAACTCAGAGGTCCGCGCGGATTTCTCGGATCGGCGCTGGACCCCCCTGGCGGCGCCTCCGGACCTCCGAGTTTTTATGTTTATGTCACTTTTTGTTCCCCTAAACCTGCTCCTGGTTTGTTACAAGCGCAGGATGCCGTCGCGCTCTCCCGGGGCGGCTCCCGGCAGCATGCCGCCGAGGAGAGTCGGCACCTGGCCGGGGGCTTCACCGTGGCCACACATGCGGGCCTCGACCGCCTTGCCAGACTTCTGCGGCCCCACCACTCTGGATCCCGATTAGTCAGGATGAGGATGAGGATGAGGATGAGGATGAGGATGAGGATGAGGAGGAGGAGGAGGAGGAGGAGGAGGAGGACAGTGTTGGCAAAGTATCTGCGTTATATGTTGCTATGTCTCGGGCCGTGGAAAAAAAACTGTCCTCCTTCCCTCCCTTACCCTCGTTTGCCATCGAGCATGACTCGGAGTCTGTGGCTGGCGTGGCGCACCGGCACATCCGAGGGCGGGCGAATCTTCTTCTTCTTGTTCTGCGGCTTCGCCATCTCTATGATTAGATTGCTTGTCATGTTGTCTTCGGGAAGGTTGAAAGCCATACTGGGCAATTTCTGAATGAGCGTGCTGATCACTTGGCCGAGTGTGGCGCCTGTGGGACCTTATGTAACTCGGCGGATGTTCATCGCTGGGCGAGCTCATGGAGCTAATCGGTGGTGTTTTGGTCAAGCAGCCCCTCATATTTTTCGCTATCACGCTTTCCTTATCTGCTTCTCCCTCCTCCTCCTCCTCCTCCTCCTCTTCTCTGGTCGCCATGGCTCCTCTTCCACCCGCGCCAGTCCGCCAGCAGTCCTCGAGGCCGCCCCGTGCCGTCGCGACCGCAGGCGAGGCAAAGCCCCACCGCGCCTCTCCCAGTGGCCCTCTCCGGGCCACCCCCCTCGGCGGCCCCCTCCGAGGCAGCCCGCGACGCCCGCCCCCTCGACGCCGTCGGCAGCCATCACGGGGTCCTGCATGACCTCCTGCCCGGCACACACGAGGAGAGACCCTGACACTCGCCTGCCCTGGCCCCAGGGGTCCCGACCCCCTCCCCAGGGCCAATCTGTCGCCCCAGATTTGGACGCCCGAAATGGGTACGGAACGCATGGGTACAATGCCCAACAACAAATGTTGTCCCAAACCAACAGCGGCCGCTGTTGGGCAGGCGGCCTTCTGTCTCAAATGGACACCGGCCGCGGCGGCGCGGACAGCGAGTCCGGTTCAAACTGAACAGGAACTGCTGTTGGGCATTGTACCCATTCTTTCCGTACCCATTCCGTTCGTGCTGACAGGATTCAATTTTCATGGCCCCTGGGGCCCGGTAGCGCCCCAGGGGCCGATCTCGGGGATAAAAAGCCGCCAGCTGCAGAGAAGCCATATCGTCGGAGCTCGGGGGAGACGTAGCGTGAGGTCGGGCCTGTCCCCTTACAGGCAGAACTTGGAGGACATATTAATCAATACACCAAAAACTACCCCAACATAGTCAACAAATGCAAAACAAATCGTCCACACTCTATTTTTGGGGGTATTCTTAAATATTCCTCCTGTAGAGGGACAGGCCCGACTTGAACGTAGCGCCGTCCCTGCGTCTGCGAGGGGCGGGGCGACGGGGGGGGCGAGAGTAGAGTGGAAGTTGCGACTGGGCGCGGCCCGCAGGGGGCATGAACATACGTTTAGGTATGGCGTCCCCCTACAAGCAGATTTTGGTCGAAAAATAAAAAAGTACCCCCAAATATTCAAACATAGTCAAGAGTGGTCAAAACATCATCCCCAGAGTTTTTTTAACTATTTCTGAACATTCCTCCTGTAGAGGGACGGGCCCGACTTAAACATACGTGAATCGGCGGCGAGCGACGGGGGGAAATTGAGAAGGAGCAGACCTTCCCAGAAGGCGCCGCGGCTTCAGAATCCCTCGCGCCTTTTGACAAACGTTTCTGCGTCTTCGGGGAGGCTTAGAACACTTCTCAGAAGGCCGGGGGACTTCCGAGCCTTCTGAGAAGGCCCGCTTCTTCTCACTCCCCCCCTTGCTCGCCGCCGATGCGTGCAACCCCTCAGGCGCCGAAGTGCGACTTCACCGACTAAGAGAAACCATTTGGTGTCAGACTTTGCCACTCGTCTGCGCCCCCAGCAAGAGGTCGCCACTCCACCGAGAGAGGGGGGGGGGGGGGGCACAGCCGCCTCGCGCCCGGGCAGCGGGGGCCAGGGTGCACGGTTTCCCCCGGGGCCGTAGGCGACCCGAGGGGGAGGAGGAGGAGGAGGAGGAGGAGGAGGAGGAGGAGGAGATGGAGATGGAGATGGAAGATGGAGGAAGAGGAGGAGGAGGAGGAGGAGGAGGAGGAGGAGGAGGAGGAGGAAGAGGAGGGTACTGAGGGTACTGATGATCCGGGGTGGGTCCACACCCCCTGGCACACAGGCCGAAAGCAGGAAGCTAGCCTATGCTACCCTCCTCGTCCCAATCCGCCGAAAAGTCCTCCCGACGGCGCTGGTCACTCTCCCAAGCAACAAGCGCCTCGGGGGTAGCGAAACCGTGCAAGTTCGCAATCAGTTGGGGTGACAAGGCCGGAAGCTCAGCGATCGCTGAGGTTGGGAGAGGATCACCCTCGGCCGCTACTGGTGCCTCGACAGCTTCGCTGTTAGGACCCGCATCCCAACCAGCACCACCCCCAACAGGCTCAAAGCCAAGCAAAGGACCCCAAACAGCCGTCGTCCCGTCTGTCGGGCCAAACGGGGTGCCCACAGTGGCCTTACCCAGGTTATGGCCTGGGAACAAACCACGCTTTAAACGGGACATCTGGGTCTTATATCCCGAATGGGAGGATCCTTTGCAGTTCGATTGAAGGCCTCCCCTCGCACTCTGATGCGCCGAAGCCCCGCAGCACTTACAAAAAATTATGTCATCAAGAGCTGCACCGTCCTCAGCCTGGACCGTGGCCTGGACGATGGAATGGCCTCTAAGCGCCCAGGGAACACCAGAAACCTGGAGGAAGTCCCTGGGGGCAGGATGAGGCGGAGGCGGAGGGGGAGGAAGAGCAGAACCCATAGCCCCCATGGCCCTGGGACCCCGCTCAAAAGGCCTCACACCCGCCTCCTGGCAGGCCTCCTGGAGGGCCTGCGAAAACTCATCCTCGAATTCAATATCCGCTGTACCGGCAATGCCGTCAGAATCAGGTTGCTCCAGGGACCCGAAGGCAGCCTGGGCACGTCCATGCCACAAAGCACAGTCTCTGACAATTCGCTTACAACCTGAAACAAACAAAGGCCAGCGCTCAGGAATTGCCCAGAGCTTTGCCCCCTGCTTGGCATATTTGTCTGCCATCCGGTTGCCTCGAATTAGCCAGGTATCATGATCAGTTATTGCATTCGCCTCGGACTGGTGGGCTTTCACTTTACAGACTGACGCTCGGCGACCTATGCCGGCCCACCATTCAATCCAGTTGTGGCGCCGAGGGTTATCATAAGATAAAGCTGTGCCCGCATTCTGCGCGCACTCAACAGTGCCTGAGCAATCGCAGAAGACCTCGAGGGGGTCTTCGGCATTCCAATCAGAGAACCGGCTACGCATGCAGAAGGCGTAGTCCTCCCCGTCCCTTGCAACCTGGGCCGGGGCAAACCCTAGAGGAACTACACCATGCATTGCTGCAACAAGCTGGCCTGCGGGGTCTATGGCCACAACAGCCCACCCCGCTCGGCTGAGCCCTTCGTGGGCTGCGTTGAAAGCGGACCCGTCCACGAAGACTTTGCCCGAGAACCTCCACCCAGGAACCACCCTCACGAAACGCAGCCAATTTTCTTCGGGAGCTTCGTGGCGGGGGAAGGCGCGACTCGGCGACGGCCACAGGCAGCGGGAAAACATTTCGCCGTAATACTCGCTGAGGCCCCTGACAAAAAAAAACGGCCTGCTGAACATGGGGCGGGCGCAGCTCCCGTCTGACCAGGGGCAGCCTGGAACGCTCGTAAAATCGATGGAAGAGGGTGCCACGAGCACCACAGTGAGCGCACTGATCATGCAGAGCCTTCCCATGATAATGCAAACGAGCTTGAGGCCAGTGGCTACCGCCGACCAGCGACCTGATAGCCGCGCACATGTGAGCCGTCCACCCCGCTGTGTGTTCCCTGGCAAGCGCGGCCGAGACAGGCGCCCAATGGAGAGGCGAGATCCAAGCGCCCTCCATCCGACGAAGGGCCGCCACATCAGAAGCCGCCAATGCCGACCCCCGAGCAAGATTCATGGCGAAAGCAGGGGAGAAACGGCGGAGATCAAAATCACCGTGAAACGGGTCCCGATAGACCGAAGCACTGGGCAGTGTGGCCCCGATCCTGGCCAGAGAAAGCAGCGCCGCCTGGGCGGGGTCCACGACCTGGGACCAGGGCCGGGGACGAAGGAGGATACCCCGGGCCGACCCCGGACAGGCCTCCAAAGGCCCCAACCCGGGCAGCGCGGAAACCACCGAAAGCGCCCAGTGCTTGGCCACCTCAACAGCATGGACCACCCATGGGTCCCTGTGGCCTCCCCTTGGCGTGGCCCTGAGACGCAGAGCCACTGACGTCCCCGGGGGGGCCCTACCCTCGGCACGGAGGGATGCAACGCGGAGCGAGTGGAGCTTGTGCTCCGAGATGCCAGTGACAGCTGACCCCCAGACCGCCGTCGCCGTAGGAGACCCCCGCATGATAGTGCTGACGCTGGCACCTGCCCCGCGCAACTGCGCGACACGCTGCGAGACCCTCGCCGCTTTCGCAAAGCGCTTGTCCTGCTCCAAGACAGAGCGAGAGGCCCCGCTATTCGCGTCCGTGCCTAGACACCTACCTGCAGACAGTTTGTGGTCGGAGCAAAAATCACAGCGACCGCCTAGCTCGGCGTCGAGGTCAGGCGCGCTGGTCATATAACCTGTTTTATCACAGTTGACTTTGAGAAGTTCACTTTCTAGGCCAGCCACGAGCTCCTTCATAGCCGACGGGAATTGTTCTAACACCCGGGACAGTCCACCGATCATCTGCAACAACAAGTCATCAACTAAATTCTAAAACCTAACCTGAGGATAACGATACCGCAGCTTCTTAATCAAGGCGTGGACCAATAATTTGGCCACTGCGAGGGCGTTGCTGCAGCCTGCTGCTACGGTGCCGTTTGCTACCATAGGTTCAGAAATGATCGCCTCCCTGACCGCTCTACGCGGCAGGCGATGACTAGAACGCAAGCATCTAAGCAGCGCCACTGGGAACCCCGTGAGGAGCGCCTCCTGGAAGAGGTCTGCGTGCGAGATATGCTCGTAATACTTGGACAAATCCAAAAGCCCGCTAACAGCCGAAAAACCTCTTAAACGAGCAAATCTCCGGACGATATTGTGCACGTGACCCGCGCGATCGCAGGTGAGCCCCGAACACCCCCAAAAAACCGAACTATCAAGGGAGAGCTCCCAACGTCTGGCCACGGGCTGCCGGAGCCTCGACCAAACCCTGCCCCAAATCGACGCCAGCACGATGGGCCTAACACCTCCCGCGGGAGGAGGTTTCCCGAGGAAGAAAATCAAAATCATCCAGAGGTCCAGGGCCTCAGGGTCGGACTCCCATTTCAAACGGATGTCTACGAACGCTACCTTATATAAGAGCGGCAGCCAGGAGCTGCCTCGGATGGAGGCGGTCCCACCCTAGTCCAGCACCAGCCGGGTAGGACTGTAGGACTCTATCGAGAGACCCAATGGTGATGGCAGGCAACGGCTCCCAGGGGTCCAACTCCCCGGAAAACCCAAGCCCCTCGAGGCCGCGGTCGGGCCCCAGGCCCGCCAAAACGGTCTGGGCCAACTCGGGGCCCCAGTCTCTCGGGTGCACTTCGCCATCGCGAATTGGATTGTCCCACAGCGGCCCCCATTGCTCAAGCAACAAATCGACCGAATGCTGCCCTACAGCTGGCATCTAAGGCGTGTCTCCGTCTCCTGGAGTGAGAATTTGGGTGCATGGGGTTGGCTCTCGGACATATCGATGCGCTGCGCGGCCCCCCTGTTCCGAAGCAGCTGCCCTGGCCCAAGCTTTCCACTTCGCGCTCGTGGCAGCGCGATCGCCGGCCTGGAGCAAGTTGGCATGATCTCTCACCCCCTCCAAGAACGCCAAAGCCTCCCGACCACCCCCAAAAAACAAGAGAGATCAGCGAGGCGGAGGATGCCCCGGCCCATGCAAGAAGCGGGCCTTCTGCAGGCCATTCAACAACAGTGCGCTGACAGGTGAGGGCTTGCCGCCTGCAGGCGGCCAAACTACTGAGGCCCTTCTCCTTCATGCTGAAGCTGATCGCGCGCAGGCGCATGAAAGCCGAGAGGTAGGAGGACCACTGCCTGTGCCCTAGCGACGAGCCTTCCCTGACGTCCTGCTTCCAAGCCGTCTCGAAGGGAACGCGGACAACACGAAGGCCGGAACTGTGATCACTCCAACTGCGTTGACACCAAGGCTGGATGTCGTGAAGATCTATCAGGTAGGTCTCCACGTGGTCCAACCAGCACTGGCACGCCTCGCCCAGATTATCAGGTAGCTCCTGGCCAACCTGCCATGTCCACTCATCTAGATGAGCCTCCACCGGGGCCGGCCTGACAGGCAAGGGCTTCTCGATCGGGAACCTCTTGGGGTAGACCGCGCGCGTGACAGTGGCCCCCCGATGAAGCCCCCCGAATGTGATGGCCAGCGGCACGTGTGTCTTGGCAGCGCTGCCCATTACCGCCTCGAACTTTGAGACGAAGGGGGCCAGAGCGCTCGACACGATACCAAAAACAATCTCCCTGCCAGCACAGGTTGGCACCTGTGCCGAAAGCAATCTGCCCTTGGCATGCTTGGCCCAGGCCTCGAGGTCCGTCGGCAGCATGTTCCAATCACCTATCAGCAGCCAGGGCCCCTGGAGGCCACCGACGAACGCCATGATGCCCTCGAGGTGGTCGAGGTTCTCGCCACTGAGGCCGATGCTCGTGGTGAGGTAGACAGAGCAGACGTACAGGGGAAGGGCACAACCAATGTTGAGGCACATCACCGAGAGTCTATGGGGAGGTATCGAATCCATCGAGCATGGAATGGGGGACGCCGTAATCCTCGATAGGACTGCGCACCCGCCACTGCTCTCATTGCCCGTCTCTCCAGTGGACGCTGCTGGCACGAAGTGATGATGATACCCACGATCCCGAGACCACTTGCGAGCCGCTCGAAGCTTGTCGCAAGACTTGAGCCTATGCTCCTGCAGGCAGAGAACGTGTGGCGGACGATAAGGCGAGTCATTGTGAATCCACTCCAGCAAAATCTGCGCCGATGCCCAGGAATTGGAGTTGTTAGACCACACCGTGAGCTCCCCTCCAGGCGGATCCGCCGCCCCCGCGCGGGCGGGAGTGTGTCCGCACCTGGCGTTTGCGGACTCACTCCCGTGCAGGCCCCGTGCGGGGTCGTCCAGCCGCCGATCCGGAGCGAATGCCGCGTCCACATCAAACCCGCTGCTTCTTGGCCACTTTCTGGAGGCCTTCCATGAAGCGCTCGACGCGAG
Organism: Prorocentrum cordatum; assembly: GCA_963575745.1. Classification (NCBI taxonomy): domain Eukaryota; class Dinophyceae; order Prorocentrales; family Prorocentraceae; genus Prorocentrum; species Prorocentrum cordatum. The sequence goes on along the minus strand of CAUYUJ010007248.1, from coordinate 19,224 downwards.
CGGGGTCGGTGGTGTCCACGCCGGAGCTCTTGAGGTGCTCGACCAGGTCAGGGTCCTCAGCGTCCCAATCCATGGCCTCAGGAGCACCCGGCTGAGGAGGAGGAGGCCAGCCAGAGCCAGCAGCGCCAGACACGGCGCCACCAGCAGCCTGCGCGCCTGCTGGCACCTGAGGTTCTGGGATCTTCGCCTTAACCTCGGTGACCTTGGCAGCGGCCTGGGTCTTGAGCTCAGTGACGTCGAAGCCGAAGCGCCCCGCGCCTTTGCCCAAGAACAGGCTGAACATTTCGAGCCATTGCAGATCCGACGCTGGGTCCCCGGCGTCAGCCTGGATCCCGATGTCGGGGATGACCGTCTTGGCCTGCGCGGCCTTGACGTACTTGTCGAGCTCCGCGAAGGAGTCTTGGTGACGCTGGAGGATCTCGATCTCCGCCGCGTGGGCTGCCTTGGCCTGCTCGAGGACCTCGGCAGCGGCATTGGCCCTCTCCTGCGCCGCCTCGAGCTGCTTCCTCTTGCGCGACTGGCGCTGGAGGAGGTCCTGGAGGCCTTTGGTGGACAGGTCGGCAGGCGCGTCAGCGGCTGCCTCGTTGGCCGCCAGCGTCGCGCGCACCTCGTCCAGGACTGCATCTTTGCCATCAAAGCCGCCGCCCCGCTTGACCAGCATTTCGAGGAACTGGTCGGTGGAGGGCTCGGTGTTGGCGCCGGTGCCAGTGCTGGCGTTGGCGTCCTCGTT
>CAUYUJ010007248.1:15000-18394 GCA_963575745.1 Prorocentrum cordatum | reverse complement strand
CCTCCTCCTCTCTGGGTGTCTGCGCTGGGGGGGTGGGCGCGGCGCTCCCGACCAGTGTCTGCTGGATCGGGGGGGCGAAGTGTGAGGGTGTGAAGACGGTGTCGCCGTAGCGCCCAATGTAGCCGTGCGAACCTTGGCCCGGGGTGGACACCGACAGGACCAAGCCTCCCGACCCCTTCCCCTGGGGGCAAGTTTTCGCCCCCGATCCATCACCGACGGCCCCAGGGCCCGACACTGGCAACCAAATCCGTAGTCGAGAAACACATTAGGATTGAACACGTTTAACGTAGGAAATCCAGGGAACGCCCCCAGAGGTCTCGACCCATTCCCCAAGACTAGCTTTTCATCCTGCATCGTTTTTTGACGGTCCTTGGGCCTGAAATTGCCCCGAAGAACCCGAACATGTCATCAAACTGGCCGTCAATAATTTTTTGCTGTCGCTTGGATCTGATGGGGACGACGGGCGACGGATGATGACGGCGAGGACGACGACGACGACGCCGCCGACGACGACGGAGGGGTGGACGACGGACGACGGACGACGGCGCGGGCGCGGGCGCGGATAAAACGAGAACGACATCACGGTACGATTGGCCCATGATGCGCCCCGGGAGTTCCAGAGCACCTGGCGGCCCCCCTTCCTGGAACCCGTGCGGAACGATACGAAGCCTGGGACATCTTCGGGCGTTCCACTGTCCTGACTTCGGCGACGACGACGGCGAAGACGACGACGGATGATGAGACGACGACGATGATAGATGACGGACGATGAGACGACAACGACGACGACGACAACCGTCAACCGACGACCGACGACGAAGTTGGATGACGGACGATGAGACGACGATGACGACGACGACGACGACGACGACGACGACGACGACGACGACCGACGACGACTGACGACGACCGACGACGACGACGACCGACGACCGACGGCGATGACGACAACAACTAAAGACCTCCAAGATGAGGTCGGAGTAGACGGGGTCGGAGGATCGCACCGCATCGCCGATGCATCGCCGATGCATCGGCGATGCACGGGCGACGTCGGGGGTGCATCGGCGACGTAGGCGTGGAGAACTTCAGGCGCCGCATCGAGCCGCATCGCCGATGCATCGGAAACGCGGCGCGATCATCCATCTGCTCCGACCCCATCGGGCACGATTTTAACTTCGGGCTGCTTCTATCAACCTGGAGAACCATGCGGGAACACACGCCCTATGCGAAGCACACACACACACACCCGTACTCGGAGCCGAAGCCCCGAGTACCACGTGGCCCCGCAACGCCCCAGCAATGCGTGGCCCTCCGTCTGCTCCGACCCGACGATCCGGCCCGACTCTTCTCCGCCCGCACCTTCAGTCAACCCGTAGAAGAAAGGATGCACGAGAAGGATGCGAGGGCCTTGGAAGGCCATGTCGAGGGGGGGGGCACGAGCTCGTCAACGCACCGCCTGGGCCTCCGGAGCCGCCCCAGAGGCTCCAGGACAGCCCAGCGGGGCCCAGACATGGCGCCAAGACAGTCGAAGAGAGCGTCATGACGGCCCAGGGTAGCCCCGCGAGGATCCAAGATGGCTTCAAGGTGGCCCGCGAGGCCCTCAAGACAGCCCAAAAGCGCCTCCAGAGGATCGCCGCGAGGGCCCTGAGATGCCAAAATCATCCCTTTACTTCGGAAAACCTATATTGTTAGCACGTTCGCATGTTACGTTTTGGCAGTGAACCCGACGGCCCAAGTGGCCCCCAAGATCGTTCCAAGACGGCCCATGATACCTCCAAGAATGCCCCCATGACGGTCCAAAGACAGCCCCAGGGGACCCCCAAGACGGCCCAAGACATCCCCTGGAGGACCCCAAGAGGGCTCTAAGAAAGACTAAGTGGGGGAATACGAACTGACATTTCGAGCCTTCCCCACCAAGATGGCCCCTCGAGCCCCCCAGAAGCCCCCGAGAGGCTCCCACGAGGCCCCCCAAAAAGCCTCTCAGGTGCCCCCAAGAGTATTCAAGAGGCCCCAGAGAGGTATCCCAAGAGACCCTCATATTCGTCCAGGAAGCTCCGGACCCAAGATTGGAGGCCTGGAAATGGCCACCAACACAAAAACAAGGGGTTGCCTCCACACGGAGAAGATGATCCTAGATTTCGGTGTTGGTGGTAACATTTCGGCCACCTTGGACGCCATAATATTACCACCGTCACCGAGATCGGGATCTTCTTCCCTCGGTGGAGGCACGCCGCCGAAACTGGTGCTGGTGGCAACCTCTAGGCCCGCGACAGGATGCAACTTCCGCGATCGACTCAAAGCCTCACTCCCTGTGGGGGTCGGCGGCGCGGCGCGAGCCACTTGAATAGTTGAGGATGCGCGACAAGGATGCAAGGGCCTCGGAAGGCCACATCGACACTCTGCGAGCGGGGTGCGGCCAGCGAAAACGGCCAAGGGCGGGCCGAAGGGGAAAGATGCAAGGGTAAACTTGGAACGTCGCCCATCCTTACTATGTTCAATAGAGAAAACCCTATTCCAAAAAATCCTGGGACAAACCCCAGGACAACCCGGACAACCCCTCCAAGATGCATACCTTGAGCGTCCCAAGATGTGATTATAGCTGGCGCTCGAGCGGCAACATAATATCCACTTGGGGATGTGGCCGGCGCTGATGCGAGAGCACCACGCCTAGTGACGAGGGATGCGGCCAGCGCGCAGGCGACAGCACCAATCCCAGACGGGGACGTATCCAGAGCTGGGGCGAGACCACCACTCCCTATCGCGGAGGTGTCTGGCACTCGAGCGGCAACACCATACTTACCCAATAAAGGATGTGGCCAGCGCTGACTGTACTCCGACCCCATTCAGGGAGCCTCGATCAAAAGCCAGGCGAATGCTGGCAAACTCGTGGCTGCCGCAACGGAGCTCCGGGAAATTGCTTCTTTCTTCCGGGAAGCAGCCCGTTTACTTATTTAGCGCGCTGAATTTTATTCCTGGATTTTGTTTAATCCGGGAAGACCGTGTCAGCAACCACGGATTTGCCAGCCCTCGCCCAGCTTCCGACTCGAACAGGCCGATGTTGGACGAAAGGTAAAACATACCCCAACAAAAACCTCCCAAATGGCACAAAAATAATCGAAACATCGTCCCCCGACTACTTTTGGACTATCCTTTTGAATATTCCTCCTGTAGAGGGGCGGGCTAAACTTCAGGCTAGGCAGAGGGTGACTGCGCTTGCGATAAAAGGCTTTAGCGGAAACGGGGGAACGAAGAATGACATAAACATTACAGCTCGGAGGTCCGCGCGGATTTCTCGGATCGGCCCTGACCCCCCTGGTGGCGCCTCCGGCGCCAGGGTCCGCGCGCCAGGGAGGGGGCTCCAGGGCCGATCCGAGAAATCCGCGCGGACCTCCGA
>CAUYUJ010007248.1:0-12500 GCA_963575745.1 Prorocentrum cordatum | reverse complement strand
AGGGGGGGGGGGGGCGAGCGCCCGCGCCGATCGGCAGAACAGTGGATCAACAGACGAGCACAGGGAGGAGGGTGCCTCACCGGGCGTCGTGGCCGGGCGCAGGTGCAGGAGTTCGCGCAGCTCCTCCGCCAGCTGCCTCGCCACCACAGGGCGGGGGCGGTCGGCCGATCCCCCTGCGCCAGGACCCTGCCGCCCCCGTGAAGGCGTGCTGTTCCCATCGTGCTTGAGGGCCACAGCACAGAAGTAGTTCCGAGCACCCAGGAAAGGGTCGAGACAATGGCGAGCGAGCATCGCCTCCCAGGGCCCGACGCGTGCAAGCTCTCCAGCTTCGGTACTTCTTCCCGGTGCACGAAAGTCTTTCTGGTGATCAGGGCTAAAGTAGGCTTGAACATCATAACGCTCAATCATTCTTCCCACCCCATCCTCGTTCTTTCCTCCCCCTTCTCGATCGGAGCAGGCACGAGCGGGCAAGCTCAGTTCCAAGGGAGAGGAGAGCAGAGGAACAGACAACGGCAAAAACATTACACCAGAGAAAAACCCCAATCAGTGGATTGCCGATTTTTCGTAGGTGCCTCGATCGGCCTTCCTCCTGCCCTAATCTAGTTCGAATCTACGTGATAGTCCAGTCTAATTATTATATATTCCTGTTGCTCCCTTTCTCTCTCTCTCTCTCTCTTTCTTCTCTCTATATGTATATGTAGAATGTAGCGGCATCCGTCGCCGGAAATCCGTCCGACCGATAAACCGATAAACAAATAAAAACTAATCGGTTGATCGGTTCGCCTACCGAGCAACCGTAAAACCGATATTATTTTATTGGTTTATTGGTTTATCGGTCGATAAACCGATAAACCGATATATAAGTTGCGAGCGCAGGGGCACTCCCCGGCGCTCCCGTTAGGTCCATCGGTTCATCGGCTCATCCTTGGGGAATCATTTGGGAATTATGCATATTTCGCAGGAGTCCTGAGAAATCCTGAAGAATCGTTTATCGGTTTACCGGTTTATCTGTTTACCAATTTACTGGTTTATCGGTTTACCGGTTTATCAGTTTACCGGTTTATCGGCGTGCACTCTCCGAGGAATCTTTGGGGGTCCTCCAGGGATCCTTCGGAATGCTTCGGGAGTCTTTGGAGTCCATCGGGATCCCAAGAACCCTTTTAGAATTACCCTGACCCCTTAGGTGCATCAAGAAAGCCTTGGGGATCTGGAAGGACAGCCAAAAATCGACCTCCGGACCCATCCCAAGGTGCGTGTGGGCCAAAATTTCGAAGGGGAATCCAGCCGTGGCAACGAGGATTTCCCAGGAGGCCAAATACAAGGTGGAAAAATAGCCGAAATCCTTGATCCTCGAAATTCCATCCTCGATCCTCGAAATTCGACCCGCGATCCTCATCCAGGGATGCGTCTGGGCCAGGATTTCGGGTTTAGGGTTTAGGGCCCCAGAGGGCCCAAGATGGCGTCCAAGATGGCCCAAGATAGCCGTAGATGGCTCAAGATAGCCTCCGACACGCATCCAAGAGGCTCCAATACGGCTCGACGAGTTCAAGTCCCCTTCCGAGCCATCCAATGACACCCCAAGAAGCTAAACTGTCTTCAACACCTAAGGTAAATCTATGTGTGTTGCCTTCTCGCTGTTTCGCTCCCGATGTGCTCTTGAGGACTCAAGACGGCCCAAGACGGCCCAAGAGAGCCCCAAGAAGGGCCTAAGAAGGCCCCAAGATAGCCCCAAGAGCGCCCAAGAACGCTCTAAGAGCGGCCCAAGAGGGCCCCAAGACGCCTCCAAGAAGCCTCCAAGGTGGCCCCAAGACGGCCCAAGAGCCACGAAGCCCCCAAGAGGGTTCCAAAACGGCCCAAGAGGACCCCACGATGGCCCAAGACGCGCCCGAGACGGCCGAAGAGGGCTCCCAAAGGGACCCAAGACGGTCTCGGAAGGCCCTTTCGACGGCCGAAGCCGGCGCCAAAACGGCCCCTAGACATCGCCCATGCGGCCAAGAGGGCCCCACGACGGTCCAAGAGAGCCCCAAGACACCCAAAAGGATTCCACGACGGCCCAAGGAGGGCCCCGAGACGGCCCCGAGGGACCTCCGAGCACAGGAGGCCAAAACGGTCCCAAGACGGTCCAAATGAGTTCCGCGAGGGCTCCTTAAGAAGAGGTGCAGACGAAAGGTGTCACATGTGATGGCCTTCCTTTTCCTCCCCCTCCTGTTCCTCATCCTCCTCCTGCTCCTCCTCCTCCTCCTGTTCCTTCTCCTCGTCCTCCTCCTCCTCTTCTTCTTCCTCCTCCTTCTTTCCGTCCATGCCATCATCATCATAATCATTAGCACCATCATCATCATCATCATCATCATCATCATCATCATCATCATCATCAGCATCATCATAATCATCATCATCACCACCAACACCATCACCATCATCACCACCACCACCACCACCACCATCATCATCATCATCATCATCATCATCATCATCATCATCATCATCATCATCATCATCATCATGAGCATCGTCATCATCAATAGCAGCAGCGTCGTCATCATCATCATCACCCGCAGCATCATCATCGTCATCATCATCATCGTCATCATCATCATCAGCATCACCATCATCTACATAACAATTACCAACACCATTATCATCGTCGTCGTCGTCGTCGCCATCATCCTCATCAGCATCATCAGCAGCAGTATAATCGTCATCATCATCATGATCGCTCTCATCCTCCTCATCATCGTCGTGGTCGTCGACAGCTTCATCATCATCACCACCAGCAGCAGCAGCATCGTCGTCATCATCATGCTCATCATCAACAGCATCATCATCAGCCGCATCATCATCACCACCACCATCATCACCATTCACATCATTCTCATCAGCATCATCACCACCAACATCGTCATCATCATCATCAACCTCATCCCCATCTCATCACTTCTCTCTCAAACTTGGGGACCCGAAGTGTCACTTGTTACCGCCTCCTGTGCTTCCTCGAACAATCGCCAACCGAAATGCTGGGCTAGCACGGTGGCGGAACTTGCCGCAAGCCGCTTGATCTGATTTGTTCATCCTGATGTTTTCTCTTGATTTTGGCCTCTGGAGCCCGTCATCGGACCCGGGAGCAACAAGAATAAATCACTGACGAAAAACCGTCCCTATGCAAGGGGTCGGGTCCTCTGCGCTCGCGCATAGGAAAAAATAGATCGTCGAATGTTTGGGAACGCGTGTTAGCGCCACCATGTGTGTCCACCGAAGCCACTGAAGGCGGTGTACCTACAGCGAGGGCTGACACAGGCTGCGTGCTATCAGTGGAGCTGAACAGGGTGAACAATCAGTGGGCTAACACACACATACACACATTCACACACAGACACGTCCTGGGGATCATCGGCCTGAAGACAAGCGGCGCCTGCGAGACTTCAAGACTCAACCCGCTTTAGGCACCATGGCTTCGTAGGGCGAGAATATCTGTACATACACACCGCCCCGTATGCACCGATCCTGGGCCAAGATGAGCCAGACCAGGATCGGTATGCTGGCCAGTTGATGTCCCTGGCAGCAGCGCCTGCAGGACTTTGGCCGCTTAAAGGAAGGACAACACAACACAAACAACAACAAGTCCACAACTCTCTCCCGGGGCGAGTTCGAGGGCCCCCCGATGCCGAAAACGGCCACGAACCCGCCGCTCCAATTTCTAACGCCTAATCCTAGTCCTGACCCTAGCCGTAACACCTACTCCTAACACCTAACCGTAACACCTAATCATAACACCTAACCCTGACCCTATCATAACCCTAACCCCTAACCCCTAACCCCTACCCTAACCCTGTATCTTATCCCTTACCCTAACCCCTAAACCGTAACCCCTAACTCTAACCCTAATCCGGACGCTAACCCTGACCACAAACCCTAACCCTAAACCCTAACCTCTAGCATAACCCTTCACCCTAACCCCTAACCCCTAATCCTCACCCTAACCCTACTCTGTCCGGGGCGGCAGATACCGATCCAGAATAAGTACAGATGATGAACCGCCCGCCTCCCGAATGAACCCGAAGACGCGGATAGACCGATAACAGGGCTGAGGTTGCAGGGTTGTCAGGATTCGGGCGCGGCTACGCACCGAATAAACCGATAAATCGATAAGCCAGTAAACGCAATTGCGCGGGCCGAGGCGTTAGGGCGCGGTTCTCAGGGCTGAAGCATGACTACGGACCGAATCAACCGATAAACCGACAAACGCAATCAACACTGAAAACGGGGGCGAAGGACGGGTTTAGCGGTGGTATCAGGGGCGCGGCTACGCACTGAATCCGCCGATCCGGCGTGTGAGTTTCAAAGACCCTCAGAGCAGCCTGAGCCTCAATCTGAGCTTCAATTCAACTGGGGGGTGGGTGCTGGGGTGGCTCTGCTGGTGTAACGGGGGGGGTCGATTTAATTCCCGGGGCGGAATCGGAGCTCCAGCTCACTCGGGCCTCGCCCAGGAGGGCCCCAACACGGACCAAGAGGGCCCCGAGTCGCCGAACGATCGCTACAAGACGCCCAAGATGTCCCCAAGACGGCTCCAGAAGCCTCCAAGATGCCTTCAGAAGCTATAAAAAAGCCTCACAAAGGACAAAGGAGGCCCAAAAAGCAAAAAGTGCCCCCTTCTGGAAAACGTTCAATTTTAGCATCTTCGCCTCTTGGGCCTTCACAGCGTCGCAGACGCCCTAATAGAGCTCCAAGACAGCCCAAGAAGCCGCCAAGAGGGCTCCACAACGGTCCAAGAAGGGCCCAAGATGGCCCAGGAGGGGCCCCAGAAAGGCCCAAGAGGGCCCCAGGACGGGCCCCAGAGGCGCCTGATAGGGCGCCAAGACGGTGGAAGAAGTGCCGAAGACGGCCCAAGAAGCCCCCAGCAGGCCCCCAGAGGCCCCCAAGAGGGCTGAAGAGGCCCCAAGACGCTTCCAACTGGCCCCGAAGAGGCCCCCTGAAGCCCCCTAAAGGCTCCCAAGAGTCTCAAACAATACATCCAAGACGCCTTCTAGAGGCCGCCAAGCTGCCTCCAAGACCCCCCCCTAGAAGCCCAAAACTGGCCCCAATGCTTCCACAACGCTTACGTCTGAACACAAGCGTTGCAATACAAAAGTTTCTTCCATGCTTTCACATTTTCTCCCGTCTTCGGTGTCCTCCACATCCATGATCTCACAAGGGGCCGCAGAGGACCGCGCGAAGGCCCCAAAGACCCCAACAACGGAAGCGCCCCGGATCGGCGGCACTGGCCGGAGACCACAACAATAAACCGATCAATCGATAAACCGATAAACGCCATTGCGCAGGCCGAGATGTTAGGGCGGTGTTCTTAGAGCTGGAGCATCGCTACGCGTCGAATGCGCGGATAAACCGATAGACCGATAAACCAGTAGAAGCAGTCGGAACTGAAAGCCCAAGGGGCGGGTTTATTGGTTTACCGGTTCGTGCGATTATCGACCAGTAAGCCGATATGAACATATCGTTTTGTCGGTCGACGAACAGATAAACCGATAAACCGATAATTCATTTCGGTTTATGGGTTTATCGGTTTAGTGGTTTTTGTTTGTACTCCTGCGCCTGCAATCTATATGTAGATGTACCACTCTCTAGACGTTTTTCTCGATGAATATCTGTATGCATGCACGCACGTTCTCTTGATGTCTCTCTATTTCTCTTTCTACTCTCTATACTTTTCCGTTATCATAATTGTTGTTTGTTTTTTTACCTCCCTCTCTTTTTCTCTTTTCCCTCTATCGCTATGCATACCGGAGGTTGGGGGGTGAGATCGCAGTGGAACGGAGGCCCCCCCACCCGACATCGGTTTCGGCTTCGTGTTCGTGTCGTGCGTGCGGGCGAGGTGAGGCTGCGTGGGCGGGCGAGAGCAATGAACCGGCCGTTGCCAGGGCGAAGCCGAGCCAAACGTTGCTGTCCCCCGGGTTGGCCTCAGTGGCCCTGTGGTGTCCCGATGGTGTGTCCCGATGGTGTCCCGAAAGTGTCCCGATGGTGTCCCGTGGTATCCGGTGGCGCGGAGGTATCCTGTGCTATGTTATATGCTATGCTATGTTATGCTAGCGATAGTGAGATCGACAGTGAGATCGATTGTGAGATCCATTGGGTGAGATCGATAGTGAGATCGATGGTGAGATTGGTAGTTAAGTCGATTGAATGAGATCGATCGTGAGATCGATAATGATATCGATCGGGTGAGAAAGATCGTGAGATCATTAGTGTCATCGAGTAGTGGATAGTGAGGTCGACAGTGAGATCCGTAGATATATCAATCGTGATATCGATAGTGATATTGATTGGGTGACATGGGTCCTGAAATCGATTGAGTGAGACCGATGATGCGATCAATCGTGAGATCGATAGTGAGGTCGATAGTGAGATCGATTGCGAGATCGGTCGTGAGATCGATAGGGAGATCGATAGTGAGATCGATAGCAACACCGATAGTGAGATACATAGTCACACCAATCGTGAGATCGATGGTGAGATCGAACATTATACCGATTCAGTGAGGCCAATAGTGAGGTTGATAATTTAAAGGCTGCCGCCTCTGCCGCCGACCCCAAATGGGGTCTTGTGTTTTCTTTGTTGTCCGGGTCGTTGCGAGCGGTTCCCGCAACTGCGGGGGAGAGAGGAGGGTGGTATTCAGTTTGAGTAGATGACGATGCGGGCAGCACTGCAGCGTGAACGCGACACGGGACGAACGGGAGCTTGGGTTGACTGCGCTTGTGTGTGTGTGTGTGCGTGTTGTGTGTGCGTGTGTTAGATTCCGCCTCTCTCTCTCTCTCTCTCTCTCTCTCCCTTGAGCAGCAATTTCTCATCAAAAAATGGTCTCGCCTGTTTTGGTTGACACTCGGCCTCGGATTGTATTCTTCGGGGCCGTTTTCTGGCCCCGGGGCCGTTTTCTGGCCCCGGGGCACGTTCCGTGTGATATGTATCGCATGATTGTATCTACGTAGCATTCTTGGCCTGCTATGGCAGGAGGAGGCGGACGACGATGACGACGACGACGACGACGACGATGACGACGATGATGGCGTCGACGACGACGACGCCTGAGACTTCCTCGGAATATTGGGCCTGGGGATGTCGTGGGGGGGTGGTGGCTAGGTGTGGGCCAGGTGGGGGGTATGGGTCGTTTTTGGCGCGAGAAATCGTAGCGTTGGGGGTCGTAAGAACAGAGGCCAGAGGCCTGGGAATGTCGTGGGGGGGTGGTGGCCAGGTGGGGGCCAGTGGGGGTATGGGTCGTTTTGGACGAGAAATCGTAGGGTCGGGGGTCCCAAGAACACAGCCCAGAGGCTTGGGGATGTCGTGGAGGTGGTGGCCAGGTGGGGGCCAGGTGGGCGGTATGGGTTGTTTTTGGGGCGACAAATCGTAGGGTTCGGGGTCCCAAGAACACAGCCCAGAGGCCTGGGGATGTCGTGGGGGGGGTGGTGGCCAGGTGGGGGCCAGGTGGGCCGTATGGGTTGTTTTGGGGCGACAAATCGTAGGGTTCGGGGTCCCAAGAACAGAGCCCAGACGCCTCGGGATGTCGTGGGGGGGTGGTGGCCAGGTGGGGGCCAGGTGGCGGGTATGGGTCGTTTTTGGGCGACAAATCGTAGGGTTCGGGGTCCCAAAACACAGTCCCAGAGGCCTGGCATGTCGTGGGGGGGGTGGCCAGGTCCGTATGGGTTGTTTTGGGGGGCAAATCGTAGGGTCCGGGGTCCCAAGAACAGAGCCCAGACGCCTCGGGATGTCGTGGGGAGTGGTGGCCAGGTGGGGGCCAGGTGGGGGGTATGGGTCGTTTTTGGCCGAGAAATCGTGAGGCCGGGGGTCACAAGAACAGAGCCCAGAGGCCTGGGGAGATGTCGGGGGGTGGTGGTGGCCAGGTGGTGGCCAGGTGGGGGGTATGGGTTGTTTTTGGGCGAGAAATCGTAAGGTCGGGGGTCGCAAGAACACCACCCAGAGGCCTGGGGTGGGGCGACAAATCGTAGGGTCCGGGGTCCCAAGAACAGAGCCCAGAGGCCTGGGGATGTCGGGGGGGGGTGCTGGCCAGGTGCGGGCCAGGTGGGGGGTATGGGTCGATTTGAAAGAGAAATCGTAGGGTCGGGGGTCCCAAGAACAGAGCCCAGAGGCCTGGGGATGTCGTGGGGGGGTGGTGGCCAGGTAAGGGCCAGGTGGCGGGGATGGTGGGGGGTATGGGTTGGTTTGGGGCGACAAATCGTAGGGTCCGGGGTCCCAAGAAGAGAGCCCAGAGGCCTGGGGATGTCGGGGGGGGGGGTGGTGGCCAGGTAGGGGCCAGGTGGAGGGTATGGGTTGTTTTTGTGCGAGAAATCGTAGGGGCGGGAGTCCCAAGAACAGAGCCCAGAGGCCTGAGGATTTCGTGGGGGGGTGGTGGCCAGGTGGGGGCCAGGTGGGGGGTATGGGTAGTTTTTGGGCGAGAAATCGTAGGGTCGGGGGTCCCAAGAACAGAGCCCAATGCCTGGGGGATGTTCGTGGGGGGGGTGGTGGCCGTGAAGGGGGGCCAGGTGGGGGGTATGTTATGATTGGGGTCGACAAATCGTCAAAGGACCGACAGTCAGAAAAAGGAGAGCCCAGAGGCCTGGGGATGTCGTGGAGGGGTGGTGGCCAGGTGGGGGCCAGGTGGGGGGTATGGGTCGTTTTCGGGCGAGAAATCGTCGAGTCGGGGGTCCCAAGAACAGAGCTCAGAGGCCTGGGGATGTCGTGGGGGGGGTGGTGGCCAGGTGGGGGCCAGGTGGGGGGTGTGGGAGGTTTTTGGGCGAGAAATCGTAAGGTCGGGGTTCCCAAGAACACAGCCCAGAGGCCTGGGGATGTCGTGGGGATGGGGGGGGGTGGGGGGGGGGGGGGGAGGGGGGGGGGGAGGGGTTGGTGGGGTGTTGGGGGGGGTGGGGAGGGTGGGGGGGGGGGGGGGTCCAGGTTTTTTTAATACTGAGGGCCAGGTGGGCGGTATGGGTTGTTTTGGGGCGACAAATCATAGAGTCCGGGGTCCGAAGAACAGAGCCCAGAGGCCTGGGGATGTCGTGGGGGGGTGGTGGCCAGGTGGAGGCCAGGTGGGGGGTATGGGTCGTTTTCGGGCGAGAAATCGTCGAGTCGGGGGTGCCAAGAATAGAGCCCAGAGGCCTGAGGATGTCGTGGGGGGGGTGGTGGCCAGGTGAGAGCCAGGTGGGGGGTGTGGGAGGTTTTTGGGCGAGAAATCGTAAGGTCGGGGGTCCCAAGAACACAGCCCAGAGGCCTGGGGATGTCGTGGGGGGGTGGTGGCCAGGTGGGGGCCAGGTGGGGGGTATGGGTTGTTTTGGAGCGACAAATCGTTGGGTCGGGGGTCCCAAGAACACAGCCCAGAGGTCTGGGGATGTCGTGGGAAGCGGTGGTGGCCGGGTGGGGGCCAGGTGGGAGGTATGGGTCGTTCTTGGGCGAGAAATCGTAGGGTCGGGGGTCCCAAGAACAGAGCCCAGAGAACTGGGGATGTCGTGGGGGGGTGGTGGCCAGGTGTGGGCCAGGTGGGGGGTATGGGTCGTTTTTGGGCGAGAAATCGTAAGGTCGGGAGGTTCCCAAGAACACAGCCCAGAGGCCTGGGGATGTCGTGGGCGGGGTGGTGACAGGTGTGCCAGGGGTGTGAGGGGTAGGGTTGTTTTGGGGCGACAAATCGTAGAGTCCGGGGTCCCAAGAACAGAGCCCAGAGGCCTGGGGATGTCGTGGGGGGGTGCTGGCCAGGTGGGGGCCACGTGAGGGGTATGGGTCGATTTGGGAGAGAAATCGTAGGGTCGGGGATCCCAAGAACAGAGCCCAGAGGCCTGGGGATGTCGTGGGGGGGGGGGGGCAGGTAAGGGCCAGGTGGCGGGGATGGGTCGTTTTTGGGCGAGAAATCGTAGGGTCGCGGGTCCCAAGAACAGAGCCCAGAGGCCTGGGGATGTCGTGGGGGGGTGCTGGCCAGGTGGGGGCCAGGTGGGGAGTATGGGTCGTTTTTGGGAGAGAATCGTAGGGTCGAGGGTCCGAAAGAACAGAGCCAGAGGCCTGGGGATGTCGTGGGGGGGGTGGTGGCCAGGTGTGGGCCACGTGGGGGGTATGGGTTGTTTTGGGGCGACAAATCGTAGGGTCCGGGGTCCCAAGAACAGAGCCCAGAGGCCTGGGGATGTCGTGGGGGGGTGGTGGCCAGGTGGGGGCGAGGTGGGGGGTATGGGTTGTTTTGTGGCGACAAATCGTAGGGTCCGGGGTTCCAAGAACAGAGCCCAGAGGCCTGGGAATGTCGTGGGGGGGTGGTGGCTAGGTGTGGGCCAGGTTGGGGGTATGGGTCGTTTTTGGCGCGAGAAAACGTAGGGTCGGGGGTCCCAAGAACAGAGCCCAGAGGCCTGGGGATGTCGTGAGGAGGTGGTGGCCAGGTGGGGGCCAGGTGGGGGGTATGGGTCGTTTTTGGGCGACAAATCGTAGGGCCCGGGGGTCCCAAGAACACAGCCCAGAGGCCTGGGGATGTCGTGGGGGGGTGGTGGCCAGGTGTGAGCCAGGTGGAGGGCAGGTGAGGGGCGTTGGTCGTTTTTGAGCGAGAAGTCGTGGGGTTGGGGGTCCCAAGAACAGAGCCCAGAGGCCTGGGGGGGAGGGGGGCGTTGGTCGTTTTTGGGCGAGAAATCGTGGGGTCGGGGGTCCCAAGAACAGAGCCCAGAGGCTTGGGGGTGTCGGGGCCAGGTGGGGGCCAGGTGGGGGGCGTTGGTCGTTATCGGGCGAGAAATCGTGGCGTCAAGGGTCCCAAGAACAGAGCTCAGAGGCCTGGGAGTGTCGGGGCCAGGTGGGGGCCAGGTGAGGGGGGGGGGGGGGTGGGGTTGGTCGTTTTTGAGCGAGAACTCGTGGGGTCGGGGTTCCGAAGAACAGAGCCCAGAGGCCTTGGGAGTGTCGGGGCCAGGTTGGGCCAGGTGCGGGGCCTTGGTCGTTGTTGAGCGAGAAATCGTGGGGTCGGGGACCCCAAGAACAGAGCCCAGAGGCTTGGGGGTGTCGGGGCCAGGTGGGAACCAGGTGGGGGGCGTTGGTCGTTTTTGGGCGAGAAATCGTGGGGTGGGGGAGTCCCAAGAACAGAGCCCAGAGCCTTGGGGGTGTCGGGGCCAGGTGGAGGGGGGGGGGGACGTTGGTCGTTTTTGGGCGAGAAATCGTGGGGTCGGAGGTTCCAAGAACAGAGCCCAGAGGCTTGAGGGTGTCGGGGCCAGGTGGGGGCCGGGTGGGGGGAGGAGGGGGGCGTGGGTCGTGTTTGGGCGAGACATCGTGGGTTCGGGGGTCGGGGGCGTGGTGGGGAGTGTGGTTGGGGGTATCGGTCGGTTTTGGGCGAGAAGTGGTGTGGTGGGGGAAGGGGGGGCCCAAGAACAAAGGTTCCAAGGGAGAGAGCCAGGAGGGGGGTATCGGTCGGTGGCTCCTTGAAAGGAGAACCTCACGATGAATGGCTCTAGCACACACTCTCCCTCACACGCCTCTGGGGTCGGCGGGGGGGGGGGGTGGTGGCCAGGTAGGGGCCAGGTGGAGGGTATGGGTTGTTTTTGGGCGAGAAATCGTAGGGGCGGGAGTCCCAAGAACAGAGCCCAGAGGCCTGAGGATTTCGTGGGGGGGTGGTGGCCAGGTGGGGGCCAGGTGGGGGGTTCTGGGTCGTTTTGGGCGAGAAATCGTAGGTCGGGGGGCCCAAAAAACAGCCCAGAGGGACGGGGATGTCGTGGGGTGGTGGCCGTGTGGGGGCCAGGTGGGGGGTATGTGTTGTTTGGGGGCGACAAATCGTAAGGTCCGAAGTCTGAAAAAGAGAGCCCAGAGGCCTGAGGATGTCGTGGGGTGGTGGTGGCCAGGTGGGGGCCAGGTGGGGGGTATGGGTAGTTTTTGGGCGAGAAAAGTAGGGTTGGGGTCCAAGAACAGATCCCAGAGCTGGGGATGTCGTGGGGGGGGGGGGTGGTGGCCGGTGGGGGGCAGGTGGGCGTATGGGGGTTTTTGGCGAGAAATCGTAAGGTCGGGGTCCCAAGAACAACCGCCCAGAGGCCTGGTGGAGTCGGGGCGGGGGTGGGGGGGGGTGGCCAGGTGAGGCAGGTGGGCGGTATGGGTTGTTTTGGGGCGACAAATCGTAGAGTCCGGGGTCCGAAGAACAGAGCCCAGAGGCCTGGGGATGTCGTGGGGGGGTGGTGGCCAGGTGGGGGCCAGGTGGGGGGTATGGGTCGTTTTCGGGCGAGAAATCGTCGAGTCGGGGGTGCCAAGAATAGAGCCCAGAGGCCTGGGGATGTCGTGGGGGTGGTGGTGGCCAGGTGAGAGCCAGGTGGGGGGTGTGGGAGGTTTTTGGGCGAGAAATCGTAAGGTCGGGGGTCCCAAGAACACAGCCCAGAGGCCTGGGGATGTCGTGGGGGGGTGGTGGCCAGGTGGGGGCCAGGTGGGGGGTATGGGTTGTTTTGGGGCGACAAATCGTTGGGTCGGGGGTCCCAAGAACACAGCCCAGAGGCCTGGGGATGTCGTGGGGAGCGGTGGTGGCCGGG